>CAUYPK010013440.1:0-26833 GCA_963574355.1 Loris lydekkerianus | reverse complement strand
GTGGGCTCAGCACCATAGGAGTCCCCTCACTCAGCCAGCAGGAGCCCAGGTCAAGCATTTGGGGCAAAGGGAGGGGGCCCTCTCTCACCCCAGAACCTAAACCTCAGTGCTCACCCCTGTGACTGTGTCAATAAAGATTGTATATATATATATAGTTTCACTTCTTCAAAAATCTACAGAGTAGATCCCATCATGATCATCTGCATTGTACAGGGGACATACCAAGTTAGATTATTTTTATATGAAAAAATAACTGTAAACACAAAAGTGGGACCCCTTTGTCCACCCCCCTCAATGTTAACATGAGGTCCTGAATTTAACTCCCCAACATGTGCTGGAGATAGACAGATAGAATGGTTTTGTTTGTGGGCAGTGCCAGTGGCTCAAAGGAGTAGGGCGCAGGTCCCATTTTCTGAAGGTAGCAGGTTCAAACCTAGCCCCAGCCAAAAACTGCAAAAAAAAAAAAAAAAAGAGAGAGAGGAAAAAACAGTTTTTGCGTGTGTGTGTGTGTGTGTATACACACACACATTTTATATATTTTATATATGTTTAACATATGTTTATATGTTAATTTATAGCATTTTCAATATAAATAATTTTAATCAATTATTAGAATCACTGAACTTGTGCAAGTCATATTGTTTTATTCTGGTTTCTCTAATACAGAGAAAGAAAGAACAGAACAAGGACACTATGTTAGATTTATAAAGAAATAATGTCAAAATGGTTAATGTAATTCACCAGTTCAATAAACTGGATTACATTTTAGTAGGACAAAAGATCAACAAAAGCCTATTTATATTCATTGGATGAAGGCTGAAACAGCAACCAAGTCATGCTTTTCCTATCTTTAGGCTCATTAGCTGTAGCTATTATATTTGTTGTGTACTATAATATCCAGATGTTTCTACACAGCTCAGCTGATTTTTTTCCCCATATATAGATTAAATAGTAACAGATAGCAGGTGAAAAAATCCATCCACTAGTCAAGGTCCCTGGTTTATTTCTGTGTTCCTATCCTTTGTCTCTATATTTTTCAAAAATGTTGATATCTTCATAAAACAAACCTTGTGACACAGTCCACTGCTCTCAAGGATGACGATGGTTCAAGGATTTGGGAATGCCATATATTTCTTATTCATATAGTGTCCTCATCCATTCCTCTACAGACTTTCATGATAAAGTAGCATACTACCCTCGCTAGCTATTTCTTAAGAAAATGAAATGATAGGGACTCCAATAACATAACCTTTCTCATTAACGTACCCTTTCTACAATAGTCAGTGTCACTCTCCTAAAGAGGATATTGTGGATGTCCTTACCTGGTAGAAAATTGAGTTCTAATAGGTCATATCCTATTTCATCTACTTGAATAATTTTAAATGTTTTTATTTTTAAATGTTTTCTTAAATGTTTTATTAAAATGTTTTATTTTTTTTATTTTTAAATGTTTCCTTATAAAAATATTATACATACATACATATATACACATACATGCATAAACATCCTTATTAAGAATGCTAGAGACTCAAAAATAGCATATAGAAGAAATAAAACTAACCTATAATATCAACATCCCCATGATACCACTGTACCATCGTGTATCAACAGTGTTCCATTTCCTTTTTGTTAGCAGTAGTAATTTATTGTATTGCATTCTATTATTTTATTGTGGTCATTGTGGGTCTTGATGATAAAGTAAAATGTATTCTTTAATACTTTTCTTACTGTGTATGCATGTGTGTCCATGTATGTATGTTTGGAAAAGATTATGTTAAATGTTTTCTTTTCATATTTATACTTTAACCAAAATATAGACTTGATAATCATCTTCATCATGACATTAAACATTGACTAGCTGCTTGATAGAAAATGCCACTCTGGAGGCTACTGAACAATGAGAAGTGATTGTAAGTAGCTTGCCTCACTGGAGGTGCAGGGTACGGCACATGTCAAAGTAAAATAAGGAGTTAGAATAAAAAGATCAAATCATGAATAGCTTTTGAAATACTTCCACAGTAATGCAGTCCAAGGCATACATCTGTCAGTACATTTTATTTTCAAGGATCAACACAAGTACATAATCAAGGTGAAGATCAAAGAAAGCTCTTGTGAGAGCTGATGTCCTGACTAGGTGATGATTTACTAACATAATTATTTCAGAATCTTCCAAGGAAAATGAGGGTGCCTGTTCTTTAATAGATGTTGTTCTCCAATGTGCCACTGAATGATGACATACGCAAATAATTTAGATATTATTCATTTTAACAATATGTCAGGCTATGTGATGGAGGGTTCAAACGCCTTTGGATTCTCTTTGCTTAATTAGAAAATTTGCATGAAATGCCATTTTCTGTGTGTGTGTTTCTCAGCTTGGTAGTCAGGGAGCAAGTTTGCAGGATGGAGGTTTTCTAAGATACTGTCAGAAGCATGCAAAAATATATGAGCTAGAAAAACTTTGGCATCTTTCATAAGAATCAACCTAGATTTTAGAAGTAAAAGTACCATGAAAAGTATCACTTTTATGTGAAAAGAATTAAACATTTTACCTTTCATTAGAAAAGGGAACAGAATGGTGAGCTTTAATAAGTAGATATATGTATAAACATCTGCATTCTACAAACTTTTGCATGCATAAGATTGTTGGTTTCTGTCTCAGAATTAGCAAGAATAATTAAGTGCCTTAGACCATCATATTTCTTATGCAAATTAATGAACAGCAAAAGTAAAAGATGCAAAGGTTTATAACCAAATATTATAATTCCCTATAAAAGAAATGAATAATTCCCTACGATCTTTCTTTCACCCTCCAGTAATTCTTCTACTTTATTTTAGAGCCTGGCGTGTGATGCTTTACTTCTCTCTCTTTCTGTCTTTCTCTGCCTCTCTCTTTTTGCAGACGTTTTGTCAAAATAGGGAGGTTGTATTCCAAATCAGTCATTATAAAAACAAAACAGGAGACACAAGAGATTAGGACATGTTTACTTAAATGAACTTGTAATTGTGAAGAGAACATGGTTATTTCCCATTGGATTGTTATTTTAAATACCAATTGACTTTAGCCGTACCATTTTAGTTATCACTTTAGAAATGTTTGAGGCAACAAATTCTTTGTTTTTCATGTTTTTTTTTTTTTTTTTTTTTTTTTTTCCAAAAACACTGTCTCCCTTAAAACAAGAGACCACTTTTCTTTTCCCAAAGTCTTTTGTTTTTATAATAGATTTTATCAGGAATCTCAAACTGCAGCCATAAATGGATTAAAGTTGACTGAAAATTAATTAAGTTGGTTTCTTCATATAAAATGTTTCATTAATTGTTTTAGCATCAAAGATAACTGAGAAATACTGCTTGGCAGAGTAACTGTGTCAGACCAGTCAGCAATTCTGCCTTAGTTTCTTGCTCCTTTTATAGTCCTGAGCTATCTCCATAAATGCATCCCCCGGTAACCATAGGAACAGCATCTGCTGTGAGTTCTTGAAGTGGAAGAACAGCTAGTGCCTAATGACATCTATGAAGAAATATATGAATATAATTACACCCTAATTATTATATATGATATCTCACATTGTGTATTAGATGTTAATGTCCTCTGTGCCTGAGTGAAGAATTAGATCTGTGACCTTTCCTCCACAGATGATACTGATGGATGGTATTGAAAGCATATTCTTGAGATTTGGGAGAAAGAAAACTAATGAAGGCAATGAAGTCTTTTAATTTTATTCATGATGCTTTTAATTTTATTCATGATGGACCTTGTGAGTGAAAGCTTTTTTAAAAATTCTATATTACTTCAGCTGCTTCAGACCCATCTATTGGCAGATGAAACTCACCTTGTGATTTTTGCTTCTGTAAATTCCATTTTATTACCTTTTTTCAATGTCTCCTGCACTCTTAGGAGGAATATCAAGTACCTTTAAACTAATGTGCTAGACAAACTAATGTATAAGTATTTTGTCTGTCATATACTTGATTGTTAATACTTAAATTAAATTTTAATACACATAATTAACTAAATTTTTCTCTTATGTATTCTTATTCATATATTAAAATGTTATGATTTATTCAAAAAAGAAGATATAAAGTGATAATTAACTTTCTAGCCTTAAGAAAACTTATATTTAATACATGTTTATAAAAGCAAATTCTTATTTTTGGATTTAGTCAAGATTTGTGAACAAATACAGACCATTAAGACATCCACCTTCAGGATATTAAAGTAATTTTTATGGCTTACTATATAATTATAAAGATTATTTAATGAATATTATATGAATTAATTATCCATTAATTAATAATTTAATGAGTAGTATACAATAAATCTCTTATGATATCAGCTTTCATAGATTAGTCAACAATGTAAGAATCACATCTTTACAAATTCTCAAACATTATTTTATGTAACAAATATAATTTTTAACAAAATATAAACTTATTAAAATAAATTATCGTATTTAATTGACCAGAATTTTATAAAGTATTTGAAATGGAGTTTCTGTTTTGGCAGAGCCATAATGTCATGCTCTTAGTATTCCAACTCTCTCCCCAGGGACCAGATAATCAGGGAGCACCTTCCTTCCTCTCACTGACGTCTCTCCTCTAACATTAAATATATTCATTCTTGCATATGTAGATTATTTATGATGAAAAGAGTCCATTTGTGCTTCTGTTTAACTATGGAACTTCAGAAGCCCCTTTTCAAGGCTGTCATGCTCCACAATCATCACCAGAATCTCCTTGCTCTGGCAGAAGCCACCTTGCAATGCCATCAAAGGCAGAGATAGCTGAAGTATAGACCCTCCACTCTCCAGAAGGCAGAGCATGTAGCAGGCTGGGGGCAGGGTGGCTGCCTAGAGCTCCTGTTCTGATTTAGGATCTCTGCTTATCACAGACCTTGAAGAACAGTGTGGCAGGATGTCAGCAACGGTGAAAGCTCCATACCAGAGAGATAATTTTAAGCTCAACCAAGAAAAATGTTGGACAAATTTGAATTTTAAAACCAGTGTTAATAATTTTTTGTATTGACACTTATGTACTCCCAGAATGTAAACCTGCATGGTCAAATCAAAGTCTTCATCTCAAATGTTACTCATCTCAAGACTTTTTGCTTGCAACACCTGGAAATGGGGGTGGGCGTTAGGGACAACTTGTTTCTACTCATTTCCTTATACTGAACAAGGTGTTTTTATTTATTCCTTCTCTCCCTGTAGGCCTTAATTAGAATTTTCTTGATTATTATGAAAACTTTAAACTTCTGCTAGAAGTGGCCGAGATAAGTTTTTGTTGAGGAATGACTTTTTATCAATAGAGAAGATACAGAGAATTTTTGAATATGCATATCAATTACATGCATACAGACAGTCCATCCAATGCTGTACAGCATACAGAGAAATTCACTTAAATTTCTATTGTAAAATAGTAGAAGAAACAAAAATTCAGATATTTTCATGACATACAAATGTTTGCACCTGCTGTAGTCTCCAGAGCCACCTTTTTCAGAGTCTCCGAAGTGAATTTTAAAGGTAAGTGCTTACTGTTGTAAGGGTCAGAAAGCCTTCAATTTTGCATTATAAAATCAAGAGGATAGACTTATTATTGGGACTATGATGTTTGCAAATAGACACCTTACGGAGGCTACCTCCCCCCTCTCCTTAATTAGTCAGAGGAAATATCTTCATTTCATTTTTCCATTATTTCCATAACAGAATATCTTAGAACACACATACAGATTTGTCTTTCTCTTACAAACTTCACTTTGCAAATATCAACGTATATAATGATAAATATATTACATAATATAATAGAGTGCTACCCATTAGATTACTATGTTAATATTAGTAAAACTACTGAAGAGCCTGGAATTCGGGTTACTGGACATGAAGGCTAGATTTTTAAGTGTAAGGCATTAGACATGCTTATTCCAGGTTACACGCGTCATTCTGGTTTTACATCTGCTCTTGAGAAGTAGAGAAATGGCAAACAGTCATACTTCTATAGGAAACAGAACATCTATAACCAAAAAGGTGCTGATGCTACAGAATTGATAATTTTTTTAAAGAATTAGATATGGAAAACCATTGAGCTGGAGGATATCTATCAATGTATGCTCTACAGTAGTTCATTTTATTCCTATAATCTTGCAAATGTAATATTATTATAATATTTTATATAATGGAAATATAGTTTAGAAAGATCAATTGTTTTTCCCAAGGTCATGCAGCTGATGAGTGACAAAGTCAAGTTTCTAACACTAAAGACACAGCTCAAAAAATAATGCCATTTAGAGAGTTACACTAGTACCCAACCAAGTCAAAGTGAAACGTGAATCACAGCATTTGAATTGTAAGGAGTTATAATATCCAGGGGCATGAAGGGATGAAAATATAAACAAAAAGTCTTTAAATAATGCCAAAATTTTGTGAAGTCTTAAATAATATCAAATGGGTATGCAAAAAACAGATGCTTTAAGGATTTGGAGAAATAGATCGTAGTATGTATACATTACAATATTCAAACAAATATTCACGATGGAAGTGGGACTTGCATTCAAACCTGAAAGCCGGTTAAGACTGTAAAACAGGAGTCAAGATACCATTTTGTATAATACCTAATACTTATAAAATAACTTCATTATCTCTGATAGTCTAGTCAAGGAACTAAGACCAAGTCAAACCTGAAACTACATAAAAAAAGTAGGTATGGCAGTTTTAAGCTGACATTAAATGTATTAATTTGTATATTATCTAAAATTGAAATAATCATATTAATAAGGCTATTTGAAGCAATTTATAAAGTGGTAAATTAAAAGTGTATAAATCTCAGGCTCTTCCTTTAGGTTATTTTGGGGGTTT
Source organism: Loris lydekkerianus (assembly GCA_963574355.1). Taxonomy (NCBI): domain Eukaryota; kingdom Metazoa; phylum Chordata; class Mammalia; order Primates; family Lorisidae; genus Loris; species Loris lydekkerianus. The sequence continues at coordinate 19,985 of CAUYPK010013440.1, read as the reverse complement.
TGTTACTCATTATTTTTATTTTACCTTCATATTTTATTACCAGTAAAAGCTATTTTTCCAGGCCATCTATGACTTTAAGTCCATTTGTCTAGTTCAGGCCTCAATTATTTGTGCTTTCTCTTGTTTACATCCCATGTTTTCTTCCAGTTGCAAAACACAAAAGACCAAGAGCTTCTCAAATAAATTTCTTTTAAGAAATGGCACTTTCTATATTGACTGGGTGGAGGTAGAACACATTCTTCTTAGTAAAGCATCACAAGAATGGAGAAGCAAATATCCAATGTACTCAATTCTAATATGAAGTTAATAGATGATGTAATACAAGGGGCAAGTAAGGGAATGAGGGATGGGAAGAGGGAGGGGGATGGTATACAGCACACCCCTGGGGGCAGGGAACAATTACAAGAGGAACTTTACCTAACAGTCACAATCAGTGTAACCTAATTCTTTATACCCTCAGTGAATCTCAAAGAATGTAAAGGAAGGAAAGGAAAGAAAGAGAGAGAGAGGGAAAGAGAGAGAGGGAAAGAAAGAAAGAAAGAAAGAAAGAAAGAAAGAAAGAAAAGGGAGGGAGGGAGGGAGGGATGGAAGAAAGGAAGGAAGGAAGGGAGAAAGGAAGGAAAGAAAGAAAGAAGGAAGGAAGCAAGGAAGGAAGGAAGGAAGGAAGGAAGGGAGGGAAGGAGGGAAGAAAGGAAGGAAAGAAAGAAAGAAAGGAAGGAGGGAAGGAAGGAAGGAAGGAAGAAACAAAGAAGGAAGGAAGGGAGGGAAAGAGGGAAGGAAGAAAGAAAGGAAGGAAAGAAAGAAAGAACGAACGAACGAAAGAAAGAAAGAAAGAAAGAAAGGAGGGAAGGAGGGAAGGAAAGAAGGAAGGAAGGAAGGAAGGAAAGAAAGAAAGAAAGAAAGAAAGAAAGAAAGAAAGAAAGAAAGAAAGAAAGGAGGGAAGGAAGGAAGGAAGGAAGGAAGGAGAAAGGAAGGGAGGGAAGAAAGAAAGAAAGAAAGAAAGAAAGAAAGAAAGAAAGAAAGAAAGAAAGAAAAAGAGAGAAAGGGCACTTTCTAGGCAACAAGGAACTGGTCTTTTATAGATCACAGGTCAAAATACTGGGCATGGAAGGAAATCGGTACAAGTAGCCTATATGGCAGAACTGAAAATGACCACTTCCCCTACTGTGTTCATTATGAGTTTTAGCTCTTCGCATTATAACACCTTTATATTTTTTCTTTTTTTAATCTTAGATTAATATGAAGGAACAAATAATTAGGTTATGTTGTTTGTGTTTTTTAGGTAAAGTTCAGGTTGTAGTTGAACCCATCACTCAGGGGTGTGCTGCACACCCTTACATTCTCCACCTTAGGTGAGCTCTTACCAAACCCCCCTCTCACCTTCCCCATATAACACCTTTAAATAGATTAAGTTCTGAGCCCTTTGGCCTGTACAAAATTGAACAGCTGAATTAGTCCCATAGATCTTAAATAATTACCTAAGTTAAATCTATCAAGAGTAAAAAATTATGCCAAAATACTTGTTTTTCAAATGCTAGTAACTTTAAATAATATATCACAAGTCATTGCTTCTAATTATCTGAGGATTTACTTTCAACGGAATTGATTGGCTAGCAGCACTATTTTAAAATGACATAATGAAACTGTCAAATTCACTCACAGTGTAAAAAGTATTAAATGCAAATTTCAGCCTTTAAGCTACTATACAATAGGCAACATTTGTAATATAACATTTTATTTTTACTTCAGGACATCTGAATAACCGTAACACAAAATGGGACAAATAACATGAAGTGTGGTGAAATGAATTCATGAAAATAATTTATGAACAAGTAAAAAAGTTTAAACTACACATTAAACACATACAGCTGAGATGAATCACAGAAAAATAATAATGCAGTAAGATTATTCAATTATAGAAGGACCTGAGATTTGTGTGAGATGAGCATGATGTTGAACATGTGTGAAGGGCCAGAGTCTAAAACATCAACACAAGGCAACCTAGGACAGAGATAGAATAGGAAATAGTGTTTATAAAACTTTACAAATGTAACAAGAACTCTGCTTAATGATTTACAGGGCTGATTGAATTCAACAAACAGACCTAAAATACAAAACCTCAAAATTCGTCTTGCAAGTGCTATTACAGCACATTAAAAAAAATCATGGCATAGTCAGGCTTCTGACTTTCATCTTGTTATTATTTGCAGTATTAGAGTCATAACAGAGAGCACATTTTTCACTAACTGGACAGATGCATTAGCAAAATACATCTATTGAAAGATTAATATTATATTTGCTATAGTACCATAAACAATTATACCCATAAGTATGGGGTTACTTTGCTGTACCTTATCATAAAACTAAATAAAATACATGTACGTACAGGTATTGTTTTCTTAATCCAGCTCAGCCATATATATATTATATAGGAATCTATGAGAAGTATATGAGAAATGTAAAATAATTTTAAAACACACCAGATTTGCTTTTATGTATTATTTATTTGATACAGAGTCTCACTCTGTTGCCCTAGGCATAGAGTGCAATGATATCATAACTCACAGCATCCTCAAACTCACGGACTCAAGCGATCCTCTTGCCTCAGTCTCCCAAGTAGCTGGGACTACTGGCACCCACCATAACACCCAGCTAGTTTTTCTATTGTCAGGAAAGATGGGGTCTCACTCTTGCTGGGGCTGAACTCCTGGGCCACCTCGGGTTCCCAGAGTGCTAGGATTACAGGCATGAGCCACCATGTCCTCAGATTTGTTTCTTTATACATTTGTGTTTATTTTTAGCAGCCAAAAGAAAAATACTACGTTATCATTTTAAATTTTATTAAAAATTAATAAAGGTAATTACAGAAAAGCAAAAATGAGATGAGAGCATTAAAGATGATGTTGTTTTAGTCAGATTAATGAAGTGATAAGCAAGAAGTGGTCAGAACAATCACCATTCATAACCATTTTTCTGCATTTGTAGGAGTAATTTACAAATAACAAAAGAAGCTAATATCAGGGTTTCTTTTGTTGTATCCAGGGAGAAGTTGCAACCATATTTGCAGAGTTTTTGGCAACAACATCAATTTCAACATCTGAAACAAATTCACATTTTACGGTCCTGAAAAATGAAAGGTGTCATGAGGGGGGAGGGGTGGGTAGAACCTGAGAAAGTGTACATGCTTTCTGCTACTTGGTGTGTGCTGAATGCTAGTAAAGATCCTTGGGTAAAATCTATTTATATATGTGTGTGTATATATATATATATACAATCTATATATACAATCTATATATGTATTATGTATTTTATTTTTAGACTTAATTTTGACATGTTTGATGTACTTTTATAATATTGCTTCAGCCTTTTCCTCCGCGATTTCTCAGAATTAAAATCTCACTATTTTATTATTGTATGTCAAAAAGGCATGTTTATTAATGATCATTATTATGTGAATAAAAATGTCATATATCTTTTCATTTACATAGTTTTAAAGTGTTAAAGCATTTTCACTTGAATATTTTTAAATTATTCAATGTTAAAAAAATTCTTCAAAGTAGAGTGAAATTATTTCTGCTTTTACATGGAGGAAAATTAGGGGAGGCTACATAATCAAGGGGAAGATCCTTTTTGCTTTATTGATTTATTGTCCATGCTGAATCATCAACAGACTTTACAAGTAACAGATGGGTGTAAAGTAAATGGAATTGTATTGAATCATATAAAACCAATAAAAATCAAAGAATAATGAACCATAATTTTTGCAAAGTTTATGTTTTAGAACACATTAACTGTGTATCAATTATTGTGATGTCATGATTTTAATAAATAATGTGACATTCTTAGGAGAAAGGAACACATGTAAAAATCAATGCAAAATAATGGTTTAGCTGCAAGGCTTTAGTGAGAGCATGCTTTGTTTTTCTACCCTCTGGGAGACTTTTCTGAAATGTAGATTTTTCAGAAGCTCGGAGAAAAAAGCTTTGCCTGTATCATCACATTGTCATTTCTTCCCTTCTGACTATCTTTATTCATAAACCCCAGATATTATTGAATTTGTTTATTTTGCTATGTGGTTGAATTACTTTTAACTAGGAACTGGGGATTTCTAATCCTCTTAAGCCAAATTATTTTCCTTCTCAACTGTGCACTAATGCACACGTGATTTCTTGTTGATAATACAACATGTTCTTTAACCGGCCCTTTCTCTAATACAGTAGGGCTTATCTGGTTTCAGGCTTCTCCTGCCTTGCTAGTACTTTCCCCCAGGTTTGAATGATGAGGGCCATCAACGTGTGACACAGAGTGGAAAATTAGACCAGCTTGCACCATCTTATTTCAGATTCTTACTTTTTCTCCCTGCTGAGAAAAATTTTCACCTTACGTTTATTATAGAATACACTAATGACATATTTGCGTCAGGATTCGAGGGATACTTATAGCATCAGATTTGCTTCTAGGTCTGTTACAATTCCATGTTCATTTGCTGTTTCTATTAGACATAAGCCCAAATTTTGGTTTTAGAGAGAGAAGCGGAAAGATGAGGATGAGTAACATAGATTTATCTGTATTCACGAAAAGCCGCATTTAGGCCTTTAAAAAATGTTAAAGCTAGAATGGGCCAATTTTTCATGTTTTATGTGCATGTTTTTCTATATTTTCATGAACTTGATTATATGATAATATGTTGGCATCTCATCATCTGTTAAGTTTTACTGTACTATCATACATATATATAGAGAGAGATGTATAGATATACTTGAATTTGAAAGGTAGAGAATTTGAACATAAAGGAGGTAAAGTCTCCATTCTTTTTTAACTGCTGCATAGTATTCCATGGTATACATATACCACAATTTATTAATACATTCATGTGTCGATGGGCACTTGGGCTTCTTCCATGACTTGGCAGTTAAGCTGCAATGAACACTCTGGTTCAAATACCTTTATTGCCAAATGATTTTTGGTCCTTTGGGTATACACCTAGCAGAGGAATTGCAGGATCAAACGGCAGGTCTACATTTAGATCCCTGAGTGTTCTCCAAACTTCCTTACAGAAGGAACACACTAGCTTGCATTCCCACCAGCAGTGTTTGCTAACACACAGTACAAATTATAAGCCATGAAACAAAAAAATAAAGCTATTTACTAACTGTAAAAAAAAAAAAAAAGAAAAAAAGAAAAAAAGGTAGATATTTGAAACTGGATTTCAAAGAGAGATGAAATTATTAAATAAAAAAATCACATATTGAGATTGATTCAGTTATTATTATTTGGCAGAAAAGGTAAAAACAAAATATGTTAACCTTGAAGTATGAGGTTTGGCCCAAATATAAGTTAGACAGGTTATTTTTAATGAATGCAAGATATAATTTATTCAGAATTTTTAATTTCTCTAAAATTAAACCCTATAAGTGATAATTTTTTTTAAATTTCAAATGTTATTTGTATTAACGTGATCATATGGCTGATCAGGTTATTAATACTTGGCTCTAAAAGATTTGTGAGCATTTCCTAATATCAAATTCATCAGAAAAAACAACCATCATTAAAGCTAGTTTCAATAACTTTCAGCTTTAGCTTCTTCCTTTTCTGGTGGTTTTTATTCTTTTATTAAGTTATTAAAAATAAAAACAAAAAACATTCAAATATTTACATACTCCTGTTATCATCCGTTGGTAACTCTGTTTACCAACCTGACAAAGTCTAAGTTCATTCATTTTCTGGCTTTGGATTGTTTGAGTTTAAATCAGAATCTCTCACTTGGGGTTTCCTTAAAGCCACCGTGTCAACTCACATGTGCACCCTGCATTCCGTATTCATTCCTGCTGTGGTGCACTTGATACTTTCTCCATTTGGAATGTCTTATACTCAAAAGTTTAAATGCAATAGTAAAACCACACTTTTACCTCCTTTCCTTTGGCTTTTAGGTATACTTGATATGTGGTAATAATTTCTCTATTATCTGTCCTCTATTCTGCCACATCTGTCAAGCCCAGAACACAGCCTCAATTTTACCATTCACTTCAGTGTTGTAATACTTAGTATTGATGTTCAAATTACTATCCTATTCCCACAGAGATCATTTATGTATCCACAGTCAAGGGGCAGGATTGGTAGAATTAAGTCTAAGATATTAGTTCCACTATGGAACTGTAATCACTAAATCATCTTGAATTTGAACATTAGGCCCTCTCTACCTAACCACATCTACATGACATTGGGGTCATTTCTTTTTGTTCTTCTAATAATTTTTATATTTTTATATAAAAAATATAAAATATAACCCTTTTTTGCTTATAACACAAAAAATACTAAGTTTTATAGAAATAGTAAGTAGACTTCATAAAAAAGAAGAGTACTTATGTAATTACCTAATTTATTTACATTAGATTACATTAGATTTACATTAGATTATAAATCTAATTTCTATTTACATCAGATAATCAAACATAAGGATCAATAAGTATCTGCCACACTGTGGGCTTCCACTCGATACGTGCTGAATAATGGATACTTGAATAGGAAATGCTTCAATTTTTGGCATACTAACATGGAACTAACAAAGACAAACAATTTGCATTGAAATATTTATTTATTTATTTTTATTTCATTCTAAAACATCGCCAGTTGATCTAAAGTAGAATCAGGAAACTAGCAAAGAAATTCTCAGAAATGGAGGAAGAAATACATTTCTATTTTGCCTTCAAAAATGTATAACTGCTCCATCAGGAGACTATCCCTAATCACTTTGATTCTCTCAGTAGTTTTAGGTCATAGGTTTGTTAGCGTGACTACTGCAGGAAGCATGAAGGGAGCTCATGCCACTCAGGTCAAAAATAACTCATTTCAAGAGTCAACAGCCAACAAATTAAAATATCAATGTCACATATTTTCTAGAATAACCCTCCACAAGAAGACAAATGAGCATAGCAGTGGGGCCTAGAATTGAATGAAGACGTAACATTAATAAAGAGAATATTGTTTTAAAATGATTTCAAAAGAAGTATTCAAACTTTTTTTCCTTTACAGAAGCACATTTGAAATGAAATTTCTATAATTTCTATAAATCAAGGACTGTATAGTGAAATATTTTAATATGTTTGTTAAAATGAAAATCACCATACTTAATAATCCTCCAAGCTTGTAATTACTACAGCATTTCCAAGAATAGTTAGCATTCAATATTCTTGACTTGGTTCAAAAATAGTTTTTGGTTGTATTAGTCAATTAATTAGACAGCCTCCCAATTTGTAGACCCTGTGTAAGTTGACCCCTGAAGGTCAACATATGGAGGTGGCCAACATAAAGAACTAGACTGACTGTACTGATATGTACATGTGTTGCACGTCTGGTCTGTGAACATTAGGTCAATGAAAGGAGATGGTCAGTGCAGGGAGGTGGTCAACCATGGGTGTTCCACTGTAGTTCTTCTCATTTGCTAAGCTAATGGGGAAAAAAAAAAACATGACTTCCTTTTTTTTTTTTCTTTTTTTGAGACAGAGTCCCACGCTATGCCCTGAGCAGAGTGCAATGACATCATAGCTCACTGCAAACTCAGTCTCAGGCTGTGGGCATCCTGCTGCCTAAGGCTCCACAAGCCATTGGGATTTCAGGCACCATGGTGCCCGGCTGGGTTTTTCTTTTTTTTTTTTTAGGAGTCATGGTCTCACTCTCGCTCAGGCAAGTCTCAAACTCCTGAGCTCAAGCAATGGTCCCTCCTCAACCTCCCACGGTGCTGGGATTACAGGCGTGAGCTACTTTGCTACTATTATGAATCACCATAGACTGTGTGGCCTAAACAACAGAAATTCATTTTTTCCATTTTTGCAGTTTGGAAAATCCAAAATGAAGGCCCTGGCAAGTCCAGTGCTCAGTGAAACATCTTTTCCTAGTGTATAGATGGCCAACTTCTCTTGGTGTCCTCAGCTGGCAGGGAGCATAGAAGGAGGAAGAAATCTCTCCTGTCCCTATACAGAAGGCCATGAATCCCATCACAAGGGCTCTACTCCAAATACTTTCACATGGAGAAGTTGGGTTCAACGTATGAATGTTAGAAGGATGTCACCCTGGCCTCTCAAAGTTTATGTTCTTTTCACATGCCACATGCATTCACTTGACCCTAACAACCCCAAAAGTTTTGTTTTTCTAGTATCAACTCTAAAGTCCAAAGTCTCATCTACATATCAACTACATAAAATATGGCTGAGACTTAAGGTACAATTCACCCTGAGGCAAAACTGCTCTCCACCTGGGAAGCTGTGAAACAAAGTTATGTATTTACAAACTGCAACAGTGGGGCAGGCATAGAGTAGAAGTTTCCATTCCAAGAGGGAGAAGCAGGAAGGAAGGAAAAGGTAACAGGCTGTACATAAGTCCAACTCTCAGCACAGCAAATTCCATACATCTTAGGGATCAGGAACCATCTTGACTTGACCAAGTCCCCCAGGGTGGCCTTCCATGATAGGGCTCTCCTCCACAAAAACATTCAGTCCAAAGCAGCTTGCAGCCATGAGCTTCACAATATTAACACATCAGTGAAAATTTAGACATTTTTGTATCCAGTTAGGTAAGAGGTATCTAATCTTGGAATTAGAGTACTAGCAAAAAACAAAATCAAATGAATCGGTGTATGTGCACACCTGTGAAGGCTTGTGATATGAGAAAGACAGCATTGTTAAAATTTTAGGACACAGAAACAATGGAACAATTACACTGAAATGTTGTGTGGAATATCCTGCATTTTAGTATTTTATTCCACTGAAGTACGTATCCTTTGATTTTTTTTTTTTTTTTAACAAATGAAGAAAATACAAAACATTTCAGTAACAAAACTAGTATTTTAGTGAGTTGATTACATGCATTCTTGGACTGAAGGAAATATCCTCTGTACTTGTCCATTCTTTAAAGAATAATAATTTGACCCTTACTGATTAATTGATATTACATGAAAAATAAATTGGCATTCCTTTGGGATTTTTTCCCCCCATATTCTTAGGAAAAAATAGTGGGGAAAATAAAGTCTCAACTAAAAAGAACTTGAGTTTTATAGCAAATTTAATCTTGGAAACATCTCTTTATACCGAGCAAGGGAACAAAGAAAAACTATTTAGAATTTAAGAATATCAGAACATAGTTGAGCACCTGGAGGATAATGTTCCCTGGAGACGGATAGGCCTGTCCAAGTCCTTGCAATTGGCTTCTAGCTGCTCAGCAAGCTGGGTTTGGTGACTGTATTGTTACAATGAATATTCTTATAAAACCCACAGTAAGTAGGTCACAGCATGCCCATTGTGAACCCTCCTGTTTGCAGGGTTGTTTGAGAAAGAAAACTTATTGTTACTGTTTAGAAAAGGCACACTCTTATCTTAACCTTACCTTTCAAAAGGGGTCCAAAGCAACTAGGCTATTTTTTTTTTTTTTTTTTTACACTATACAGCAGTAAGTATAAGAAGGAAGAAAAGTTCTTTAAGGAAAAAAAAAATCTGTATTCCAAATTATGGAAGTTAGCTGCTATTTCAATGGCTCATCTTTGCCATTTACCAGTTTTAATCCTTTTTCTATGTTGTTAGGACACACAAGGAGAGTCTGGGTCAGTTGCTGGCGTGTTCATGCCAGGCATCCAGCCTGTTACCTGATTCTAAGAAATCAGAGTACCCTGCAAAGTCGTAAATATGGTCAGACTCCAGGTCTCCCATTTCATCGCATCTCCTCATGGCAGTGCAAAGTCTAAATAAAAATAGCAGGAAACATACATTTTCTTTTAAACACATGTATAATCAAGTGTTTAAACTCTTAAAAAATAATAGAACCTTATATATGTTCCACTTGATTAAGGTTTTACCATATTTTTATGTATGTTTAATGAATGACAAATGACAATTAAATAAATGTATGCCTATTGTTTTATTGGCCATGTTTTTTTAAGCATTGTTTCATAATCATCCAACTGACATTCACCGGGAGGTCCTGATTAGAACTTCCAATTTCACCCCTGACATGTAAACAGCTCACAAAGTCATCATCTCCACCCTAACAAGAAAAGAAGCTAAACAAACAGAAACTTGGTATTTTTTTCTTGGACCTACCAAAGAATTGAGTTCATGGTGCAAACCACCAAAATGAAAGTGAGGGAAATTCAGAGAATGAAAGCAGACCCCTGCTTACTTGGAGCAGAAATCACTGGAGTCATAAACTAGTGGTAATATTTCATTGGTAATTTGGTAATTTTGACAAAGAGCTGGAGGCTGAGTATGGACCAGCAATAGAGTCAGAACTCCTGGGAGCTGCAGTTTCAGGAGGGTCTCTAAACTTTTGTGGCTTTTGCCTTCAGGACCTCACCAGGTCTCCCACTAAAAAGTTAGTAAAGATCTTTGAGAGCACAGAGGCAAAGAGGGAAGAGAAGAAGAGCCATTCTAATGTCAACCTGGAGTTTTCTCCATTACAAAGGCTTATTCTTCTCCAGAAAAAAAGACTTCAGTCAACCTAATCTAATCTGGGGAAAGAGTAATTATCCCACTCCAGGATCCTCCAACCTTCATGTCTTATTCAAATGGAGAAAGGGAAGGTTAGTGTCTGGAGTTGAGGCACAGGAACTCAGGGCCTCTAAAAAACTGATAATATCACTAAATGTTCCTCCTCCCAGTACCTCAGCACCACATCAACTGGTGTCCCGATAATAGGGGTTTTAGCCAAACTTGTTGAAAGACAGACTCAATTTAAAGAGTTCTTAGGGAAATCCAAAGGAAACAGGGGAAACTAAAAATAAACACACTAGATCAATTGGAAAATTCTGGCATCTACAGCTAGAGGAAACATTAAACACAGCCCAACTCCTAGCAAGCTTGGCGTAAAAATTCACACCACATAACTATTACAGTTGGAGACCTCAACACACTCTTTCAATAATTGGTAGATTCAACACTTAGAAAATCAACAATGATATAAATGATCTAACCAACATAATTAATCAATTAGGTTACTTCATCCAATAACATCAAAATGCACATCCTTCTCAAGCTCATATGGAGTATTCACTAAGATAAAAACACTTGAATAAATGTAAAGACTAGAAATCACACAATGAAATTAAAGTAGAAATTAATAACTGCTTGCAAGATGCCAAAACTTATAGAAATATTTAGAGATTGAACAACATACATCTAATAAAATGTGATGAAAAGAAGGGAAATGAGAAAATATTTTGAACTAAATGAAAATAAAAATAAAACATAAAAACGCGTGAACTTCAGTGAAAACAGTGCTTAGAGGCAAACTTATAGTACAGAATGCATATATTACAAAAGAAGAAAGATCTAAAATAATTAGCTTAAGCTTCCCTCTTATTAAGTTAAAGAAAGAAGAACAGTTCAAGCCTAATGCAAAGAAAAGAAACTGCAATTAGAGCAGAAAACAATGAAATAAAAAATGAGAAACTGTATTTGAATTTCCCAAACTTATACCATTATAAGAATCATTTGGAGGATGTAAAACACTCAGATTCTTTGGCCTAACATTTAACTACTGAATTAGGATCTCCAAAAACTGATAAGGGATTGAAAAGTTAAAGGTTTAAATTTCAGTGCTCTTTCCTGCTTTTCTATGCTATTAAAAGATGACAACCAGTATAAATGAACCTTCACTTGAACAAAAACTTCTAGAATCTAAGACACAAATATTAAGGGAGAAATAAGTGGTCCTAAAAGGGAAAGGGAAGAGAATACATATTTGGGGTGAGGGATAAGGAGTTTCCTTAGAAAGTAAAAAATAAACAAACAAAAATGGACAGGCCAGTATAGTTGTAGAGCGCCTGAGGATGGAACCTGAAAAGGCAGGGTGGACAATGAAAAATGCCAAAAAGAAGAAGAAGAAATATGTAGCCTTTAAAGGATGCATATCAGGTGTACTTTGTATTTTTAAAGTTAAATATTTACATTGATGGAAGATAGAAAACGTACAAGAAATGTTCTACAAACTCAAGGACTATGAAAAAATACCAAGGTAAGGGCATCTATTTCAGATCTAGGCTTCAAAACAGAGAAAGGAGTTGACAAACAGACGTGTGAGAAAGACCGGGTGCTCTGGACTGAATGACTGGTTCATAGGCTGAAGTTCTAGCCTTCAAGTTCATGGTGTTAGGTGCTGCAGCTTTGAGTAATGGCTTCAGGAATCAGATTTGTGCCTTTAAAAAAGAGAAAATACTTCTCTGACCCCTTTCCACCATGTGAAGACACAGCCGGAACATGGCTCTCTATAAGCAGAGAGTGGACCCTCCTGAAACACCAAATCTGTGAGTGCCTTGATATTGAACTCCCCAACTTCTGAAGCTGAGAGAAATCAAATGCTTGTTCTTTATATCACCTAGTCTATGGTATTTTTTCTATAACAGCCCAGACTCCTTAAGGTCCTAATCATTGAAAGCAGAAATTTCAGGCATGCTACTGGATTTCAAAATAGGATCTTTTGTGTAAGTTATGATTTGATTAGAATAGAATAGTAGAAACAAATGGATTAATTGTAAGGATTAAGCTTTACATGATGATGGATGCTGGTTAAACATTCTATGTAAATTTTTTCCCATATGTCACATGATGGTTCTAAAGTTGGAAAGGACAAAGAAAAGTAGAATGAGAAAAGAGAAAGTCAAATTAAAACACTTAAAAAATGAGGTGAAACCCATGAGGGTAAACTGAAACTTGTCCAGCACAAAAGTTTGTATTAATCTTTCATTGTCTCTAGCATACAGCTTTGTTCATACAGGTGACCTGCAGTGGAGCTGGGGTATCTTTCCATGGAGTTTCATATAAGTGTGGCCAATGAGGGATGCAGGGAACCTGAAGCAAGGAAGCCACTGGAAGCCGAAGTAGCTCAGAGCCTGGCTACAGCCCCCAGGAGATCTGTCAGGAGCTAAAGTTTCTGTGGACTGGCTACTGTCTCAAGCCAATGCAGTGAGTCCGTAGATCCACCATAATACATGTGACTGGTAAGAGCTTCGGACACAGTCTTATCTTCAAAGCACAAATAAGACTGCTGCTTTAACTTTTTTCTCTTTCAAATCGTGTGTGTGTGTGTGTCTGTGTGTGTAGTGGAAATCTACTACTTTGAATCAGTAGTTCCAACTTAGTAATTTTGACATAGTACAAAAGCAAAGTGTGACTGATATCTATTGCTGCATTAAGTACCCATCCTAAACACTAGTATAAAACAATGACATTCATTTATTATTTTTCAAAGTGCTGGAGGTGGACTGCTCTTGGCTGATTGGGTCTTGCTCTGTTAGTGAGTGGTGTGTCTGGAGTTTTCCAGAAGGGTTCTTCTCTTATATGTCTGGCATATGATGATGACAGTTCCCTGTCTGGATCTCATCTGTTGCTACAGGCTGGAACACAACTATGTTGCTTGACTTCATCACAGCATCATGGTTGGTTTCTTGGTTTCCAGGGCAAGCTTCTAAAAAGAGAACCAGCCAGAAGCTGTGTCGCCTTTCATGATGTGGCATTATGTAGCACTGGGAGTCATGCATAGTCACCTCTGCCACACTAATGAGTATATTTGTCAGGGTTCAGCCAGGATGCAGGACAAGTTATGCACACACACACACACACACACACATGTGTATAAATACTGTATAAAAGTAACTATTTATTTGGGGCACTGACAACCATAATGTATGCCATCAGGAAGAACCATTTGGAACTTATGAGTACAATTAAAACTGTCCTCTACGGGCAGAATTTCTTCTCCCTCAGATAAACCTCAGCTCTGCTTCTACACTGGAGGTCATCAAATTCTACAGAATTGCTGCTGTATGAAAATGATAGTCACTGCCTCAGTCACATTCATTTTGAAATCAAAGTTCATGCTAAGGGCCTTGAACCAGCTCATTGATACATTGATATTACTGCTCAAAACAAGTTAATGAGCCACTCAAGAGGAGAATAGAAGGGAGAAGTAGACACTTGCGAATGAGCTTAATCTGCTAGTCCTACAGATAAGAGCCTTGATGTGCATCTCCAGGCTGCATCACCCTGCGAAGTAGTTTGAGGAGAAAGCCTTGTGGCATTGATAGAATCAGATATATTTCCTTTGTCTTTGTTTTTTGTTTTTGTGTTTGTATTTATATCTGTCACACATCATTTTACTCATTTTTTTCTCTCAAAAATAATATTTATAATGAGGAATCAATTAACATATGCAAAATAAATTAAAAATATTTAAATTGGCCAAGCAAAATTACTGACTTGATGTGAAGTAAATTAAATGGAGTTTCATTTAATACATGTTTAAACGCTCTTCCCTCATTGATTTAATATAAGACAATGATATATTTTAACTCTTTTTCACAGATGATCACCAGCTTTGCAGAGTTTGTTCTCAGAACGTTAGATCAGCAATGGTGAGATCCAATGACTATGTATTAAAAAGCAAAGCGAAACAAAACAAAACAACCTTGGAGGCAGTTTCAACATTCACACTGAGATTGTCTTCCACAGAGAGTTCATCCTACCCAAAGCAAGTGAAATATAGATCTAAATATATAGTGCCCTGTCAAGTGTCTTGGACTTTACTGCTAAAACTTCAAAAAGAACATTTGTTTTCAAGATTTCCTTTTCAGGGACTATTCTATTCATGAAATGATTTTCCTTTATTAAATAGAAGTCCACTGATCTAGGAAATTAAGCCTAAGACCTCCATCCATGCAGCACTACCACTGACAACATATGAGGTTAAATCACATACAATTCCACATAATAATGTAAATTTCAAGCATCAATTGAATGTTCAACTGACCAGGGAATAAGAGGAAATAGTTTATGTGGAAATTTGTAGAACTATAACTGAGTTATTTCTGTTTTAGCTTACTGATAATCTGTTTAGAAGGTGAAATATATATGCAAACTACTAACAGGTTTAGCAATGAAGTCTATCTTTAGCACTATTGATCTGTTTTAAGGAAATTCAGGTGTAAAAATTATGGAAGATAAGTCTCACTGTACTCTTATGGCCAGACCACTTGCTACCCTGGGGAAAATCATATTTTAAGAATGACAGAAATACATGTGATTTGTTGAAAGTGTTTTTGGAATCATTTGCTATGGAAATATAATGACGATTATGGTGTGGTTTAGTTCTAAAAAATTTGTAGATGACACATGATGACCTTTTCTCAAGCATTTGACCATTTGTCACATGAAAATGAGATAGTACACTTTGAAAGTAAATCTACAGTGCAAATGTGAGTAAATATTACAATAAGGTTGGTTTTGTTCACTATAAGAAATGGCATTTAGACCTGAACAGCCAAGGAAGTATCTCCATAGGTGATACTAAAGGTCTTTATTTTACTTTTTACCCATGATTTTTTGTAATAGGAACAAAGGCAAACCATTTCAGAAATTCTACACATATTAGCAAAGAATTTATACCATACTATGGCTTAATAATAAATGGATTTACAAACACCATTTTAGAAACCAAGCTATTTATAAGTAAAAACACATCAGTGGTTATTTACTTATGATTGGAATACTAAAACTGGATGTTAATTGCTAGTGAACTAATAGGATTGTTGTACTTGATGGAATGTCAAGCTACATGTTCTTCAGAACGCTTTTTTTAAAGACAAGATTATAGAAATCAAGAGAGCTGACATTTGCTACTGCATTTTGCCCTGTTTGATCATGGAAATATATTGCCTCTCTGATTTTCATGCTTTTCAAATGAAAGGCTTACACCATATAATAGTTAAGGGTTTTTGTTTTTTAATTTTAAAAAGTTAAAAAAAAATGAGCACTGTTGCCTTTTCTAAGTCAGCAAGAAGAAAGATGGCTTAATGGATGAAATAGTCTAATATGCACAAGATATCATACTCAGTGAAGTTCTCTGATAAGCTGGATTTCATATGAAATTTTGGGAATGGGTATGATTTAAATATGAAGAAATTTCATCTTAAGGACAAAAGCAAATTTCTGGAAGTGAGTATACTTGTTAATAGTAAAAAATATTCCAATGGAGTATTCTGGCCAAATGAAAGGTATGTTGAAGCTAACCCAAAAATTGAAATCAGAGAACCAATTATGACTTGTTTATTGAAATAAAATTTTATTGCATCTGTGGGGGAGAGGGAAAATTTCCCCTTCAGCCTGGAATATTCACTGAAAGATCAATTTACAATAAAGCAGATTAATAACAGAAAGGTATTTATTTACCACATGCACAAGAAGAATCATAGAGCGGCTACTCAATAGCCCAGTGGAGTCCAGAAGTTTACATATCCTTATATTAAAGGTGACAGGGTATGAGAAATATAGGCAATTTTTTTTAAGAGCAATGAATGGTTAGTAGGAAGGATAAATAGTTACTTGGGAGAATGAATGGATGGAGGCAAAAGGGATTGACTTGTAAATAATTCTTTTTCGACATTAAATTAACATGAGGGACAAGTATTATATGCAAAATATTTGGGCTAGATATAGTTACATTCTGTATCTCTGTCTTATAATATGTTGAGATAAGAGGGAAAGTAAATCAATTTTTCTTTTACTGGTTCTGTTTTTTTATGAAGAAAGAGGGGAGTCCCTACCAAAATTGGTTGATCCCTAAAAGCATTGAATTCAAAATACTGTACATGAAATTTTCTGAGCTCCTTTATTTCCCTGTCTGGAACTTCCCTACAAGTGTCATACATTAAAAAAAAAAAAAAAAAAAAAAAAAAAAAAGAATTAGTTGCTATGGAGAGAGAGATCAGTTTAGTCGTCAAGTAACAAGAGATCTGAGAAGGAAGACAAGAACATAGATTAGGATGAGATGAAAAAATAAAAAGACAACTCCAAACACATTTCTCCATACCATACCACACCAAACCAGTTTCCCTTTCCTGATGAAGCAGCTCAGGATATTTCGTCCTGAAATAAGACTCCTTGGTATAAAAGAGTATTTTGAATCAAAGGCCCTAGAGATCAATAGGTTTTGGAATGGGATTTTCCTCTTTTCTAAAACAATAAAAACAAAAAACCTCATCAAAAGGAACAATTGACTTCCCTTGCCCTCCCTGTTACCTCAGTATATTATAGAAATAAACAAGAATGAAACCACTTTAGGCCCAAATCACTTTAAATATAATACCTATCTCTCAGGTTAATTTAATTTCCAAAGAGAATCCTTTAGAAGTCAATCTCTTTCCCTTCACTCTTTTCTTTTCTGAAGTATCTATTCATCCTCCCTAGTAACCACTTATGGACTCTAAACAGAATAATCTATATTCTTCATCCCCCTTTCCCGTCTACAATAGGAGTATATACATTTCTGGACTCCATGTGATCTTGGGTTATCACTCTGTGATTTTCCCCATGTGCATAGTAAATACATGTTTTTGTTTTTTGTTCTTTTTTCCTTATTAAGCTGTGTTATTGTGAGTTGATCTTTCAGTGAACCTTTTGGGGCAAAGGGAAACTTGCCCCTCACCCCCACAGTCTGGCATGGTAGGCATGATCTTTACAACTGCTCTGCTCTTCTGAAAGTATAGTGAGCAGAACCGGGACTCTGACCAGCCTGTGGCAAAGTAAAATAACTCACTAAACAGTCAGACTCCCGGTATTCCTGTTTCCCTGTGGGCTTCAGTTGAGCAGATGGCAAAGGTAATTGTTTCTTTTGCTTTTCCGAATGTGAGTGTAATGACATAAAAAGGTTTTGTAAATGACTATTCTTGGTATAGTGACTTGAGCATATTGTGGGGAGTTCTGTGATAGGAATATTCATATTATTGTTATTCCTCTCCTCTCAAAAAGAGCTTTGGTTGTTGTTGTTTCTTTCTTTGTCATTACATTTCTGTATTTTTCTATTATAAAAAGGGTTAACTTAGGCTAGAAAATGGGCCTAGAATGCCTGTAAGCCCACTCTTCAATCTGACGCTGGAGACTACCTAATGGCATGGTTCTAACTAGGATAGCATCTATTAAAAACAAATGTTGGAGGTCCTGGGGGGGGGGGAGGTATGAAAGAGGTAAGCCTATCACAAAGTCAAGGCAAAACTATTTTCTGTGCTGTCTGAGGCCTCCCACCTGCTAAAGCTTTGTGATCTAACTTCCTGCACTCTAGACCTCCCTACACAATGGATCCTGAACTTGTATCCAGGGCCACCACAACAAAATATTTGTGTCTGCTGCCCTGCAGCAGATCCTCTGAATTATAACACCTAACCCCCACTGTCAGAAGATCCTTCCAAATTTAGAGAAGAGTTGGAGAGATTAATAGCTTTTGATAGCTCATTGACAGGGACATCAACTGGCTGTGCTTCCCAGCCACAATCATACTGCAGTCATTAGACACATCAGAAGCCTCCAGGGGAAACTCCTATCCACAGAGGAACCAGCTGGTCAGATTCGCCCCTGGATCCATCCCCCACAGATGACCGGGAAGGAGTAGCTCAGTGAAATGCTGTCTGTAATTCCGTACCTGATAGTGTTGATTTCAGAGGCTTTTCCTACAAAAGTTAATTGATCTGAAGTTGGATTGTGTATGCAAAAGGAGGGAGAACACCCTAAGTTAGTATTGAGAGATTTATACAAGTTTTTAAAAGGCATACTGCACACCTGAACACCAGAGCACAGAAATGTTGTAATCTTTACCTTAGTTGGAAATCTACTTCCCGATAAAAAAGAAAATTCAAAATAGTATAGATGGACTGGTCAGCCTCTGAACATTATAATGGAAAAAGCTATGTAGTTTTTTTGTTTGTTTGTTTGTTTTTTTTTTTTTTAATTTGCAGTCTTTGTAGGTTGAATCATTGCAAAAGCAAAAACAGTGCACTCAAAATAAATTAAAATTCTCTCATTTTTCTGATCAGTCACAGAATATTCCTCCACATGTCTGCATATATTGCAGAAAACCTGGACGTTACAAAAACACTTGTCTGGCCTTTAAAAGAAAGAAAACTCCAAAAAAAAAAAAAAAAAATGTTCTCCCTAAAATCCAGCAGGTTCATTGGTTCACTTTTCTCCTCCTGTAGGACAATAACCTATTGACTGATAGGGTCAGCCAAACTTCAGTCTCATCTCAGAACTCACTATTAAACTTAAGGTAGAGGATTGGTTATTGGATTTTTTAATTGATACTGGTGCAACATTCTCTATCATTCAATCAGAAGCATTATCTTTACCGCTCACCTCTAATTCTATTCAAGATATTTACCTAGGCAACCTATCTCTCCCACATCAATATACCTAGATGCCCTTGACTCCCACCACAAGCCTTTCTAATGTCTAACTCATCACCTGTTGACCTTCTAGGTAAATGTAATGCCACCATATGATATAATGAAAAAGATGCTTTTTTTTTTTCTTTGCTCTCAGAACAAACTCCACACTTCCTACTCAACTTAATGGAGACCATTTAAATTCCTCAAAGGATGCAATCTTAAAGGACATCCCAGACAGCCTCAGGACAAAACATGAAAATGAGGTTGGACAGCTGCTGAGTGGAGAACCCATATGCATTCATATGCATTTCTTGAAACACTAATAAATAGTTTCCTTCAGTAGCTCAATACGCCTTCTCAAGAAATGCGGAATGAGAAATAGAACGTGTAGTAGACACCTTTTTATCACTGGGAAGGCTTGCCTTCACCAGCTTACCCTGTAAAACGCCAAATCTACCAGTAAGAAAAGAAGAAAAAATTGACTCAGATGGGAATCAAATCTGTCAATTTGTACAGGTGTGAGGGCCATAAACTCCTTTGCAATCCCTCAACATCCTGTTGTGCTTAATCCTGCTACTATCCCTACCTCAATTCTCTTTTTTAATTATTATTAAATAATAATTATTTTATTTTATTTTAATAATAATTAATTATTAAATCATAGCTGTGTACATTAATGCAATCATGGGGCACCATACACTGGTTTTATAGACCATTTGACACATTTTCATCACACTGGTTAACATAGCCTTCCTGGCATTTTCTTAGTTATTGTGTTAAGACATTTATA
>CAUYPK010013439.1:0-43590 GCA_963574355.1 Loris lydekkerianus | reverse complement strand
ACCTGTTGCTGATACTTTCCATTGCATCTTTAAGGTCCCTAATTGACTGCTTCAGTTCCTTCAGCTCTGCTATATCCTTTCTATATTCTTCATATCATTCATCTCTTGTTTGATTCTGTTTTTGGATTTCCTTTTGGTTATTTTCCACTTTATTAGTAGTTTCCTTCATTGTTTCCATCATTTCCTTCATTGTTTTCATCATGTGTATTCTAAATTCCCTTTCTGTCATTTCTAACATTTCTTTATAGGTGGAATCCTCTGCAATAGCTACCTCATGGTCCCTTGGAGGGGTTGTTCTGGACTGGTTCTTCGTGTTGCCTGAAGTTTTCTGCTGATTCTTCCTCATGAGTGATTTCTTTTATCTGTTTCCTTGACCTAATTTTCCTTTCACTTCTTCTTGCTCTTTAAGTTCCCATGCAGTTGCCGGCAGGATTAGACCGATTGAACACATGCGACCACTTGCTAGTTTTCCACTGTTTTTATCCTCCTCTTGGGGTCCAGAAGTCTCTTGGTGACTCCCTGTATCCTCAAAGGGATGATTATAGGCAGATCCCACCAGCCTGAGATGCCTGGAGTCTTATCTCCCCAGACTCACAGTGCCCAGATGCAAGGAAGCTGTTTGATAGTTGGGTAACGTTTGACCAATGTCTTTTCCAGATCATTATTTAAAGAATTAACCCAATATTCTAATTATTTAGTACCCAGATTTACAAATGAAAATTGTTCACTGTATAAGTCTATGTACTGACATATATAAAAGAAAATGGTCTTACAGATATTATAATTATATCATCTATATATCTTTATATGTATTTGTAGATGAACTGTATCTCTATATTACCTATTTATATATCTATATGAGAAAAATAGTCTTATGGTCCTATGAATAATTTTGGAAATTCAAAGAGCTTCTTTGGTTGGATAAGAAATTTCATGTAACTTGACTTGCCAATTTCAATCAGAGTTCTCCTCTGTGGGAGCCACATAAACTCATTTAGTTCAGCTGATAGTAATAGTTTCAGACATCCAACACAGATGGAGTTTTTTTAAAATAAAAACATATACAAGATTGGAATATTGATAAGACATTTGCAAATATATATAGAAATATGATAATTTATACTATTTTATGATAAGACTCCTGGTTGGCATTAGTGATGCGTCATATGATTGCATTAATTGCAAAGAAGAAACTCAAAATGGCATAATTGTGCCTGATGTTCAAGTAATAGAAATGGAATTTAAAGTGTTGTTGGAAAATGGAAAATGTTACTGAAGTGAAAAGACTAAAAACATAAATGTAAAACCAAACCATTAGCACATGTAACCCTTTCAAGGTAAGAGGAAGTGTGCAGTAGAGCTTCTACAGCCACTCATTGACAAGGAGAAAAGACAAGAGGGAGGTGAGCACCAGCTTCTGGGGAGTTCCCTCTGCAAGTGTTGAGAATGGCTGCATGTTGTAATAGCCTCGAGTCATTGTTATAAGCAAACAGGCTGGCGTCTAGGGTGAGAGGCACTCTGGCATAGCAGTGAGGTGGGTCTTGCTATGAGTTGCAGCATAATAGAGTTCGCTGGAACATGAGCTCTGAATGGCAAACCACCTGAGTTCAAATCTTGGCTGATTAGACTATGTGTTCTTAGGCAAATTGTTCTATCTCTCTGTGCCTTAGTTTCTCAATTTGTAAAGTGGAGATCACTTCACTGTACCTGTCTTCAGCTGATTGCATGCATCAAATGAGTAAATATTTATAAAACTCTTGGAACAGTGTAGGCACACAGTAAATCATATGCTAGTGTTTTTTAAGTTAAAAAAATTTTAATTGATTATGAAAATGTATAATGATGGGATGTTTTAGGACCAATAGAAGCTGCTCTGGAGACATCCTCTGAGAGGGCTCCTTAGTTATGGAGCTCAGAATGAATTCTTTTGAGCTGAGATTGCAAGGGAGTGTGCCGTCTCAGCCACCACAGCCATGCCAGAGGCAATTACTCTCACTCATAGCTTTGCTAAACAGGTAGACCCACATGATCATGTTTACAGCTATGACCATAGCTGATTGGCCCAAAGCCAATCCTGAATAAATCTGCACAAAAATATTTTCCCTCCAAGAAATTTCAAATGGGAGAACCAAAATATTGACTGGACTAAGTTTGCAGGATTTTTGAAAAATATGCAATGCATTATTGTTTTTGTTTCCTTTCTGTGCAATAGATCACCAAAGCTTGTTCTTCCTGACTGAAATGTTGTATCCTTTGACCCACATCTCTGCATTAAACCCTCCTCCTGCACCCCCCCAACTTCTGCTAACCACCATCCTACTCCCTACTTCTGTAAGGTCAACTTTTTTTAGATTCCACATGTAAGAGAGATTATGAAGTATTTGGCTTTCTGCTCCTGGCTTATTTTACTTAGCATAATGTCTTCCAGGTTTATCCATGTTGCTGCAAGTGACTGGACTTCCTTCTTTTTAAAAAATGAATAATATTTCATGTGTTTATATACCACACTTTCTTTATCCATTCATTTGATGATGGACTCTTTGGTTGATTCTGTATCATGGCTATTGTGAATAATAGCAGGGGAGTGCAGATATGTCTCCAACGTAATGATATCAATGGCTTTGAATAGATACCCAGAAGTAGGTTTTCTGGATCATATGGAGCTCCATTTTCAGTTTTCTGAGGAACTTTCTAGTGTTTTCTATAATAGCTATACTAATTTACATTCCCACCAATAGTGCATAAGGGCTCCCTTTTCTCCACATCCTTGCGAATATTTTTTTTATAATAGCCATTTTAACAAGTAGGAGGTGATCTTTCATTGTGGCTTTAGTTTGCATTTCCCTGATGATGAGAGATGTTGAACATTTTTTCATATAATCTGTTGGCCATTTGTATGAGAAATGTCTACTTAGGGCCTTTGCCCATTTTTAAATTGGACTTTTTGCTTATTTGTGATTGAGTTGTTTGGGTTCCTTATATATTTCAGATATTATTATTCCCTTATCAGATGTGTGGCTTGTAAATATTTCTCCATTCTGTGGGTTGTCTCTTCACTCTATTGTTTCCTTTGCTGTGCAGAAGATTTTTAGTTTGACGGCATCCTTTTTTTTTTTTTTTTTTTTTTTCTTTTTCTTTTTCTTTTCTTGCCTTTGCTTTTGTGGTCAAATCCACGAAATCTTTGTCCAGACCATTGTGGTGCATTTCCCCTATATTTTCTTCTACTGATTTTACTAGGTCTTCTTTTGAAGTCTTGTACCATTTGGAATTGATTTTTTATACGATGTGAAATAAGGGTTCAATTTAATTCTGCATGTGGATAATCAATTTTCCCAACACCATTTATTAAAGAAACTATCTTTTCTCCATTTGTGTTCTTGGTACCCTTTTCAAATATCAGTTGACTGTAAATGTGTGGGTTTATTTCTGGGTTCTTTATCCTTTTCTATTAGTCAATGTGTCTGTTTTTATGCCAGCACAACCTGTTTTGATTACTACAAAAATCAAAGATTTTGTAATAGATTTTGAAGTCAGGCAGCATGGTGCCTTTAGCTTTGCTTTTTTTGCTGAAGACTCCTTTGGTTATTCAAGGTCATTTGTGGTTTCACACTAATTTTATAATTTTTTTTTCTATCTCTATGAAAATGGCCAGGTTAACTCTGGGGAGCTGAGGTCCAAGTTCATGTAAAATTAGAACTGGAGTGAGTGTCATCGCAAGACAAAGTCATAGACCAGCATCTGATATGGTGAAACACAAGCCGAGAGTCATCTATAAGTAGCCAATCCATGAGAGTGTCCTTACAATAAAACTCCTTGTAACACAAACTAGTTTGAATAATTTGTTCCTGGCAACACTGAGAGAGAACTGATGCTGGAAAATGATAACTGAGCACTGCTTACTTTGTGTACCATTAGGTCAGTGACTGTCCAGAAGAAGTGAAAGAATTTCTACTTAGTGAGGCCCTCACGGGTGGCAGGCAGTGCAAGGCACTGACATATGCCGTCTCATTTAAGCTTCACAGTAATCCCACCACACCAACCTTGTTATCCCATGGGATAACAAATTCACAAATGTTTTCCCAGGGAATGACAGAGCTAGAATGTTTTTTCAACTTTGTCCAACTTTAAGTCCCAAGTTCCTTATCTAAAAAAAAAAAAAAAAAAAGTGTGTTCAAAGGTATATACATGAAAACATGCATCCAATAGCTCTAATTCTTTAAATTGTCCAAAATACATCCAGAGACTGCTCTGTGCAGTGTTCTAACAACAGAACCAAAGAGAGCCAATCTCTGCCCTTTTCCATTTTAACTAGAAAACTGAGGCTTGAGTATTCAACATAGGATGTAATTTTAGGAGCAAGGAAAAGAAAAAATAAGTACAGAGCTGGATTGAACCTGGGAGAGGAAGCTGAGGAATTTCACTTCTATGACGATCAAAGTGAAAGGAAGTTGTAGATCATCTGGGCTCAATCTGGAAACTTCCCTATTGTCAAGAGAGCCCAGGGGGGTCTGCACGTGGAAGTCATTTCTTCCTCTTCTCTATTCCTATGACACTTGGTTAATAACATGCTTCTTGCTTCTAATAGCAGATATCTGTCTTAGATGCATTCTGGAAACTCTTACAAAACTGCAAGCCAGAGCAGCATTCTGAAATATCATTTTTAACAGATGTCAGCAACACTTTAATTGAGAAATCTCAACTCTTTGGCATATAAACATTAAAGAATTTTATTTTTGTCAAGAATTGACATCAACTACACTGGGTTTACCCCACTCCTCCTCATTTTACTGTTGTCTAGTGGTTCCCTTAATGGTACATGGCTAGATCACATACATTTTTAGCCCTTTTTTGGTTATTAAAACAATGTTTTTCTAGTTATGTTCTTAGAAAACTTAAATCTCAGATTTGATTTAAAAGTCATCCCCTCTTCTTCCCTAAGCACAAAATGGATTTGTCTGAGTGAGGAGGGTTAGTTTGGCTACCTCCTCCTCCTCCTCCTTCCAGATGCTAATTTCTCAGGCATAGGGGAGAAGGCAGAGAAAGAGGAGGGAAAAGTGAAAAGAAGAAATGTCTCCTTTTCTATATGGCCAGATATCTGCAGTCCTCCACCTACTCAGCCATAACTGCTGTTCCCATCAGGTTTGGTTTAGGCTGGACAGGTGGGGAACCCACACACCCCTGGCAGGGAGCTCAGTCTCATGAAGCTAACTAGGCCCAAGCAGCCCCTTCCACATCTTGCCATATCTACCAGCTGACTCTGAGCTGGGAGTCTCCAGTGCTTGCATCTCTCTGGTGCAGGCATCTCCTTGCTCTCCAGAAAGCAGTGGTCTAGGGGAAACTATAGTTCCCAGGATCATCTAAAATTTGTCACAAACCTGCAGGCCCCCAGACAAGTAAGAAACCCATCTTCTATACCCCTCCAAGAAAATGGCCAACAATTTACTGATTCTTCTTCCCTCCATTCTTGTGTTATAGGTAGATCAACAAATCTGCTAGCTAAATAGTTATTCCACCAAGAAATGCCAGTCTCCCCTTCTTTTAGATATTCCTAATTTTTATGAGATTATTTTGAGCCCCTTTTCTACTGGATTTAGGTAGGGAAGGAAGTAGTCCTTCTTCCCCATTGCTGTACAAAGACTGAAATCCCCAGGCATTTCTCTTTCTGGTATGGTGTGACCGATTCTCTGTAAGCCCTGCTGGGAGGTGACACACCTCACATGAAAACAGTCCTCCCTCCATAGGATGAATAAAAGGAGTTTCCCACTGGACATTCTGTTAATGAGTCAATTACTAATATACCCAAATACACTCATGTTTATGTCGAACAATAATAATATGCTTATTTGTACAATTTTAATCCCTCTATGAAATATTTGTATAATTTTATTTCATCTGATTTTTTTTTTTTTTTTAACTAGGAAACAATTATTTATAATTTCTCCTGAATAAAGGTAGTCTTTTGGGGATATATAGGAAAAGGAAAGGAAGGGAAAGCAGTGAGTTAAGTATCTATTATTTTGTGATAATAGGTCGATTGAGCATCATTCTGCCTCGCTACACCCTGAATATTACAAGCATTTATGTGTGAGCATGTTCTCTCTCTCTCTCATATACACTTACACACACACACACACGTGCGTGCATGCACACACACACACACACACACACACATGAACCTACCTCCAAACTGGGGTGGGGGAAGCTGTTTCTCCTGCAGCATTCCTAGCCATCATTTCTTTTACACAAAACACAGCGGCACCTGTGGCTTAAAGGAGTAGGGCGCCAGCCCCATATGCCGCAGGTGGTGGGTTCAAACCCAGCCCTGGCCAAACACTGCAAAAAAAACAAAAACAAAAACAAAACCATGTGAGACACGGGTCTTGACACCATCCTTAGGAGACAAGCAGGGACACAAATCAGGAAAGAGAAAAAGTAAAAGATGTGGGATTTCTTATTGGCAATCCTTTTCTATTTCCTTTTGAGAAAAAATAAAGGTACAGATATTATATAGGTTATTTGCTTTGAATCTGACTTCAAAACTACGGCATAATATTTACAATTAAACTACTGCAGTAATCCATTGGGTTTTAAAATAGTAAACATTCAATTTCTAAAAATTAAATCTAATAATTGAATCCAATATTAATAAAAGAGAAATTTGTAGAACAGGTAATAAATTTTGGATACTGCATTTTTTTTCTTTTAAGATTGGGATTCCTCTTCCTCTTTCCTTCCCTCCTCCCCCTGTCCTTTTCTTAAAATAAAAATATTTCTTAGTTTCTGTTCCTTAACTTGAAGTGGCAGGGCCAACAGAACTAGTGAGGCCTAGGGGACCAGAGTGGAGGAGAAGGGGTCAAGAGAATGTCATTACATGAAGAAAATAAACAGATAAATATACAAAGGAAAAGGGAACCACAAATATAGAAAGAGTACAGAATAAAATGAGCTTTGTAGCATTAGATTAGAAGAGAAATTATTGGTGTGACCTCATGACTTAATGTATTTAGATAGATACAGACATGTGCCTATACATTTGAATGAACATGCATATATTTCCTAGCTCTGTCCACTTATAGGACTTTGAAGCCATGAACACACCTAGTACCCAGATGTTGGTTTCTAAGTACCATTCTCCATGAACAGGAATGGAGGCTCTTTGGGGAAATGGCTCAACCAAGAAAGTACAAAGGGAGAGTGGGATATCTTGTTGTTCTAGAAATTAGAAAGTCTCAAAAAGTTACAGGGACCTGTCAAAAACCATACAGGACCCAGCTTGAAGGGGCTCCCACTAGCCAAATATGGGACAATTTTGAGCATCAAAATAAATAATGATGTAATAGATTACAATCCATTAAATAAAAAGTAAGCCCGTGGATTTTGCTAATTAGAATAAATAAATGAATAAATAAATAAAGGGGAAAGGAGAAGGTGCCCTCTTTTAGTAGGAAGCCAACTAATAAATGTAGAAAGCAATGATGAAATTAGACAAACCAAAATTTGGTAGTTGTCATAATAATATTTTATTTAATAATAAATATTTTAATATTTTATTTAATAAACAATAATCAAAACATAACAAAAAAAAAAAAAAAAAAAAGAAAAAAAAGAAAAAGAAAAAAGAAAAGCTGAGAATTTTTAAGGAACGAGATAAGTTCATGATTTCAAGGTAGCTCCTCCACACATTTTTTATTAAATACAAAGGAAAAAATAATAACTCTATAGTGGAGAACCCCACCAAACACCACTTGAACCAAATAATATGAGCTGACATCACCAGATATAGGATATATGGGTATCATTTCCTTTCTACTATGATATACTGAGAAGGACAAGAATGTCATTTTAAAATTCTTGTCAAAAATAAATAATCTGGCCGGATGAGATGGTTCATGCCTATAACCCTAGCACTCTGGGAGGCTGAAGCAAGAAAATGGTTTGAATTCAGGAGTTTGAAATCAACCTGAGCAAAAGTGAGACCCTGTCTCTACTAAAAACAAAAAAAAATTAGCCAGGTATTTTGGTGGGCACCTGTAATCCCATCTACACAGGAGGCTGAGGCAAGAAGATCACTTGAGCCCAGGAATTTGAAGTTGCTGTGACCTAGGCAGAGACCATGTACTCTAGCCTGAACAACAGAGTGAGACTCTGTCTCAAAAAGAAAAACATAACCTGAATCAAATCATGAGTATCAGACAAACTCAAATTAAAGGACATTCTATAAAATAACTGTCTGGTGCACTTCAATGTTATTAAGGTTACAAAATGACAAGACTGAGCAAGTATCCCTGATTTAGGAGATTAAAAAGACATCTAAGGGGCAGTGCCCACAGTTCAGTGGATAGGGCACTGGCCACATACACCGAGAGTGGTGGGTTCGAGCCTAGCCTGGGCCTGCTGATAACAATGACAACTGCAACAAAAAAATAGCTAGATGTTGTGGCAGGCACCTGTAGTCCCAGCTACTTGGGAGGCTAAGGCAAGAGAATTGCTTAAGCCCAAGAGTTTGAGATTGCTGTGAGCTATGACACCATGGCACTCTACCAACGGCAATATAATGAGACTTTTTCTCAAAAAAAAAAAAAAAAAAAAAAGATATTTTAGAAAATACGATAACTAAATGCATTATGTTATCTTAAATTGAATAAGGAACCAAAAAGGGAATTTTCACTGCTACAAGGACCATTATTAGATAATTGGTGAAATTTTATATCACATAGTAACATATTAATATTAATTTACTGTTTTTGATGATTGTTTTGTGGTTAGGTAGAAGAGTGTCCTTGTCCTTTAGGGAATATACAGTGAAATATTTAGGAGTTTTCAGCTTACTAACTCAACTGATTCAGAAGGGAAAGAAAAACATATGTATATTTACAGGAAAAGAATAAAAAAGGAACTGTAGTAAAATCTTATCAAGTGGAAATCTGAGTAAAGGATATACAGAATGTATTCTTCTTCCACTTTTTCTCTAAGTTTAAAACTACTTTGAATGAAAAATTTTAAATGGTAAAAGGAAGCTCTGTGACTCATATTTTGCTTTCATTCTCCAAGGACAGCGACTTTGCTCTATGAACCTGCCTTCCATAGTCTGGTAAGAAAAAAATAATTGACTATGTACTTGGATAATTGGTGATTATACTTGTCTTAGCTTCCTTACTAAATTGTAAGCTACTAGAGGGCTTAAACCTTGTCTTGTTCTTCTGAGTTCCCTGAAGACCCAGCTCCATCCTGTACATTAATTGACCCCACTGGTTATTTGCAGAACTGAATGGAATTAGGTGGCCACTCAAATGTTATGATAATGATTAGGTTCTGACAAAGATCCCTTTTTATGGGCCTGTGAAAACAACCACAGTACTTGAAACTAAAATTCCCCTCCTGGGCTCGTGAACGCCAGGGTCCAGGTTAAGCAGCCCTTTGTGGAGCTGCATTCTCTTGGAGCAGCATCTGACTCTCACTGAGTCACCTTTGGCAGGGAGCCTTCCTCTTGGTCTATGGTCATTACCCTAATGAAGTACAGCTGGGGTTGCGAACAATGAACTTGCCCTCAAGTGGCAGCCGCCCATAAAAGAACAGTTCCCTCGCCCACTAGAACAGCCCTCTCAGGCCAGAAATTGGCTCAGTGGTTTTATGTTTGGATCGGATGTGGAGCCACAGGGAGGCGACGATGGCAGCTGGGAAGCACACTATTGATGGGGACAATTTCAGTTTAAAGTGGAAACCTTGCCCAGAGTGAGAAGGAAATCTGGCCATGTATTTCAAAAACCGCTGCCGTGTTTTTGGAAAAGTGTACTTGCAGAGGAATCTGACACAGATTTTACCTCTGGACAGCTGTCCTGTTCATGCAGATGCAGAGTGAGCTGGAAGTCAGCCTTCAGGGCCTTGACCACAGAGAAGCAGGATCCCCAGTGAAACTCCCCGATGACGTGCCTTTTCCAAGCCTGTTTCTATGATAGAAAAACATTTTTTCTAAGTAAATCTCTACAGGCTACTTGTCCATGGAGCAATCAACATTGCAAGAGGTAGACAGAAATATACCCAATGATAATGCTCGCTCTGTGGCAAACACTGTTCTAAGAGCTTTATGGATTACCTTGTTTAATCCTCCCAATAGCCCGGGAGTAAGCACCGTCTATACGCAGCTGCCCTAGAAGGCACCAAAGCTGCTTGGCTAGACCCACAGGCCCAGTAACTGGTGGAGCCACAGTTTGGATCCAGATACTCTGACCGCAAAGTTAACTGTTTAAGTCAGATTTTTTAAAGTTGGGTATTTTTCAGAAAAACTTTGGACTGAAGCTTAAATATGATGATACACTGTGTTATGTGTATCTCGAAGCTTGTTTTGATCACACATGGTTTTGAACATGAAGCCTGACAGAGCACGCTAATGACCATACGAAGAAGGAGAATAATATAGGAACGTCAGAAATGCTTATTTTGGCTGTTAAGGGCACGGGTGGGGATCTGAAACCCATGTTAAAAGTGAAAAATGTGACAAAGTTGAAGTCCTGCAGGTTTAAGGGTTAAAAGGTCTCCTAGTTAGCTCAGCGGGGTCCTCTTGTCTGGGGGGCTTGCCTCACAGTGCAAGGTGGGACAAACGCCAGTGACTGCCATGACAGTTAAAGGACTGCAGAGAGGTCTGTCAGCCAAGGAGTGTGGCCAATAAGACTCGCTGCGTGTACAAATGCTGGCCATGGGGCAGGGACAGCTCGTGGGCAGAGGGGCAGGGTCCCATTAGCAGACATGATGAGGATGGGCAGAGGGGGCTGCTGCACAGCTGAAGGAAAGAGGGAAGCAGCTTAGAGATAAAACAGGAAATGACATTTCCAGCTGGTGGGAAAGAGTTCTCGATGAGTCAGAAAGGAAAGAGATCAATGCTCCCTAGGTAATAACATTGCCTCATTATATGAAGTTTTCTGCTCTTTCAGTCATTAACTACATAAGTGAAGAAGGCAAAACACATGTGTATTTATGAATCAAGCAATCATTAATTTCTACAAAGCATCTTCTCATAACCAGACGGCAGTAAGCTGCTCAGAAAAGGTCAGTTACACAGAGGAAAATGACAGTAAGATAGACCATGGGGCAGGATTCTAGGTGCCCAGCCCTGCAGCGCCCACTGACCTTGTTGGCCCACGATCCCAGGAACCATCCCACAGCTATGGGACCATCCTACTCAGAAGAGGAAAGTGATTGTTTTCATGTAGCACTTATTGATTCTTTACACAAATATTTTGTGGGATCACTTTTTTTCGCATTAAAATAATAACAATAAAGAACACACTGTGAGCACTAGGATTGTATTACAGTAACCTGGATCATTGCCTGCTGTCCAGACCTTGTTTCCAGCTTTGTGCTCTCCAACTTGGAAGGTGGAAAGCAGAAACCAAGAAGAGAATTTCCTTATTTTTGAGACAGAGCCTCAAGCTGTCGCCCTGGGTAGAGTACCGTGGCATCACAGCTCACAGCAACCTCCAATTCCTGGGCTCAAGCGATTCTCCTGCCTCAGCCTCCCAAGTAGCTGGGACTACAGGCACCTGTTACAAGGCCCAGCTATTTTTTGGTTGCAGCCATCATTGTTGTTTGGTGGGCCCAGTCTGGATTCGAACCTGCCAGCTCAGGTGTATGTGGCTGGCGCCTTAGCAGCTTGAGCCACAGGTGCAGAGCCAAGAAGAGAATGTCAATGAAATGGGTAGAGCTGGGATTTTTGTTGTTGTTTGTTTGTTTTTGAGACAGAGTCTTACTCTGTTGCCCCACACTAGAGTACTGTCAGCATAGCTCACCTAACCTCAAACTCATAGGTTCAAGTGATCCTCCCACCTCAGCCTCCTGAATAGCTGGGACTACAGGTGCCAGCCACCATGGCCCGCTAATTTTTCTATCTTTAGTAGAGACAAGGTCTTACTCTGGCTCAGGCTGGTCTGGAACTCCTGAGTTCTGGAGATCCTCCTGCCTTGGCCTCCTAAAGTGCTAGGATTACAGATGTGAGCCACTGTGCCCAACCAGGTAGAGCTGGTTTTTAAAAAGAATAGGACCCTAAATAAGATTATAGGATATGATATTATTACCTGGAATAGTTAAGTCTAAGAAAACCTAATTTTTATCTTAGAATACATAGTTTACTAACTAGAGGCTGAAAACCATACAGAATCACCAAAGACATGATAAAGGAGAGAAACTATGATATGAGGACCAAGGAACATTTTCCAAATTATAACAATGCTTTAGCTTTGGAGTGGGTTGCCTAGATATTCTCATGATACTTCTTTCTAAGAAGAAAAACTGAAATAAATATAGGGCTCATCTATCTTCTTGGAGTAATTTAAATCAATAATTATCAAACTAAAATGTATGGGGTCTGGAAATTCTAGAAGAATTTCAAAATTTTATGTTTGCATTTTGATCTTTCTTTCTTTCTCTCTCTCTCTTTCTCTCTCTTTCTTTCTTCCTTCCTTTCCTTTCCTTTCTTTCCTTCCCTCCCTCCCCCCGTCCCTCCCTTCCTTCCTTTCCTTTTCTTTCCTTTCCTTTGCTTCCCTTTCCTTCCCTCCCTCCCTCCCTTCCCTTCCCTCCCTCCCTCCCTCCCTCCCTCCCTCCCTCTCTTCCTTCCTTCCTTCCTTCCTTCCTTCCTTCCTTCCTTCCTTCCTTCCTTCCTTCCTTTCTTTCTTTCTTTTTTCAGCACCCACAGGTGCCCACCACAATGCCTGGCTAATTTTTGTTTGTTTGTTTGTTTTTGGTTACAGTTGTCACTGCTTTGCCCAGGGCTGGGTTTGAACCCACCACCCTTGGTATATGGGGCCAGCGCCCTACCCGCTGAGCCACAGATGCTGCCCCTTGATGGTCATTTCTAAAAAAAAACAAACTTTTTTTTATCAGTCTCAGAATGACTCAAGTTTAGGAAACCAAGGTTTGGATTTCAAAATTCTCTCTTGCTTCTGTTTTATATTTTACTAGTACAAACTTTCCTTAGAATAACCCTTCACCTCATAGCAGTAGTGCAGCAGGGCACAGGCTCAGTGCTTCCTTCTTAAACATTGTGATCAAGTGTGAAAATTGCAGGAAATAAAAGGGGCACATTTACCTCCTATGAATTGGTCATTTGATACTGTGGCACTGGTCATTGTAAATGATAAATGTTGAGAAATGTTATGGGACAATTTCCCTTAAGAATATAACTGTGATTCTTCAGAGGGGATATTTTAGCCCTCAGATACTTTCTTTTAAAAAAACATGAAGGATATTGTATGTATTTATTTTTAGAAATTCTATACATGTATTCTCCATAGACAAGAGAGGAAAAAAATGATTCAAAAGAAAGGATTTTAACTATACCTACAAAATATTAAATAATCAATGGGGTAAGGAGTTTGATGTCCTGTTTACCCCATCTGTTATTACTTTCAGGTAATGATGAGTACGTACCTATCTGTAAGCCATTCTTTTGCTAACACTTTGCCAGGGTGCCTCCTGACTTATTGGTATCTGATTGGAAGACACTGACCAGAATTTTAAGAGCAGCATTGGAGCTGTACAATGAACTCGCTACTATGGGAACCTTCTTCCCTCCAAGAATGCTACATGGTACATGTAAGTGTCCCACACAGAACGTATATTCACTCAATTGCCAATCCATTATAAAGCAGCTGACAAGAATGAATTTTAAAAATCCTCAGTGCTCTAAAGATAAGCACTGTGATGACACACACTAAAATTTAATTAACAGGTAAACGTATTTTTCCTTTGTTTTTAGTTTTCCTAAACTACGCATTTTGGGTCCTGCCTCTCCCTAAATACAATGATGCAATTTACTAATTTAGAGGGATGTCCCATATTATCACTTACGAAAAGCATTTCAAGTTAACAATGCTTGTTCTTAAAACTAAGAATAAGATCTTTCACCACTTGTGAGCAGTGGAGGATTGTTAACAAACTAGGTTTGTAAAGCTTTCACTTCATTATTCTTACAAATGAAGCAAGGGTGGACACAAAATACATTTCTCAAGTCTGAATTGTTTTAAATTTTGTAGGCGCAGGATGGAGTACTTTGAAGGAGAACTGGAAGGCATTAAGTCTCTCTAACTAAGATTCTAAAGCAGTGGTTCTCAACCTTCCTAATGCCTCCTAAGGCCATGACACTTTAAACACAGTTCTTCATGTTGTGGTGACCCCCAACCATAAAATTATTTTCGTTGCTACTTCATAACTGTAATTTTGCTACTGTTATAAATCGTAATGTAAATGTCTGATATGCAGGATGTATTTTCATTGTTACAAAGGGGTCTCGACCCACAGGTTGAGAACCACTGTGCTAAAGAGGGCACCGGCCCCATATGCTGGAGGTGGCAGGTTCAAACCCAGCCCCGGCCCAAAACTGCACAAAAAAAAAAAAAGAAATGTCAAGGTTTCGATGCAGACTTGAGAACCCAAAGAGATCTGTTTAGATCTGTTTCTCTAGTATCACACAAAGCAGTCCCAGCCTGAACGTCTGAAGCTGTGTCCATTTGATTTAATAGATACATAGGTACCATTGTTTTGTTCAAAATCATAATTTAAATATATTGTGATTTTAGAAATAATAGAGCCACGTTCTCACCATTAAGGTGAGTGATTGTTCAGATACATTTGGCGCTGTCTATGGGTTTATGGCTTCCAACTTGCTTAAGACCATTCCCAGAGTGAGAGCTGATTTGCCACGGTTATGAAGCTTTCAGGTTATAAACTATAAGAATGACAAACTACAGCAGTTGAAAATGTGTCTTCAGACACTCACTTGCAACTCCCATTTATGTCTCTAGGAATAGAGAAATGAGGATCTAGGGACCAAATCCGGCCTAGTCAGTAACAGCGTAGGTAACACATAAATATTAATGTTCATTGCAGTTAGTGTGGTATGCAGAAATATCAGAGTGTAATTGTTCATTGCCAATACATTTCATTCATCTTACAGAGGAATAAGTGAAAAACATTTTACTATAATTTTGAAATGATTCCATCACAATAATTATAAAATATTCTTTCCATTCCTCATATTGTTAAAGCCAAATTTTCTGAAAAATGAGTCATTTATCCTTCATCGCTATTGCCATTTGCTTTCTATACAGATGTGTCTATGTATCTGTTATTCAATTTAGTCAGTGAAACAGTCTCTGCCTGTGTCTCTTTACTGTTGCCTGTACAGTCAGCATTCTTGGCCTTCTTTATACAAAATAGAATGTTCAAACAATTAAAAACATTCACTACAGATTTCACAGTATTTTAGGGGTGGTCACGGTCTCAGGGATCTCTTCTTTGCCCTGCACCTGTTGGATGCTTTTTTCTTCTGATTTATTTTTCTCCTTGGATGATTCATATTCCTTCTCAGCCCACTTCTGTTATGGTCTAATAACAACAGCAAACATATGTCAAGCACCCACTGGGTCTCAGGCATCGCACTTAGCATTCTAGATTCATTAGCTCTTTAATCCTAAAACAATCTTGTAAAGTACTATTTTCTATTTCTGTACTAAGTCTTCATTTTTTGCCTTCTTTCCTTTTTAATACAGCACTCCAGTTTTTCTTTGAGTAACTTTCTCTGCCCCATTCCAAGGTGGTTTTGGAAACTGTCTGTCAAGATCCTGAACTGCTTCTTCCTGCCTAAGTGTGGGCATATGACTGAAGATAGGCCAATCAGCCTCACCCTGTGTGACCGCAGGGTGGAAAGCAGTTAGGGTGGAGGACTTCTGATATCAGAGGGCTCATAAAAATGTGTTCCTTTGGCCATCTAGATCCACAGAGTGGCCTAGTTTCCATTCTTTGCAAGGCCTTTCCTTTTGATTCTGGTAAAGAACTAAAATCATGCCAATTCATTAGCCTTTGTGTTGCAAATGAATCTGTTTCTGTCACTTGCAACCAAAGGATCCTAACTGACATATTCCCATTTTGCAGATGAGGAAAAGGAAACTAAAGCTTAGAAAGGATGATAGAGCTAGGATATACCCACAGCAGTCAAACTCCAAGGCGTAAGACCTTAACCGTCATGCTGTGCTAACCATTACAGCAGGGTGAACTAGGGAACTAGTGCCTGAAACTAGGAGAAAATGCATATTCCTTTTTTTCTCTTGCCACTTGCTAAAACCCAGTGTGCTTCTCTTAGACCAGGTGCTACACCCTCCAGGTTTGGTTCCAAGTAATGAGTCAAAACTGATGTGCAGGACAGCAAAATTATTAACTTAGATCTTTTCTCTTAACAACAGAACTTCATTACTGGTGACTCAACCCATTGTATCCCTCATTAGGCCAGTGATTTTATACATGCCAGATTTGAATGTCCTAGAACTATGAACATGTGGTGTGTGGACAAGGCCCTCAGTTGTCTTACAGGCAGGTGACACAATGGGAATCAGGAGACAGCCTTCCAGTTCAGCTCTACCACTTGCTAAGCATGTGATGTTGGAAACATTGGCCTCTTTGAGCCTCAGTTGCCCTATGTGAGGAATGGGAATGGTGATGATCCTGACCTTGTATGTGTATTGTGAGGATTTAGTGAGACCATGTACCTCTTGACTTCACTAGTGGACAATAAAACTCTACAAACAATAGTGTCGCTATTACCTTCAGAAACTAAACGATAATTTCAGGAGTGTGTTATACAGCTGTGCTCACTGATGCCTAGGCCATAGTCTTCTTTATCTTTCCCAGTTTTTAGTAAGATGAATGGGAGAGTACTTATAATAAGATTCATGTTTCATGGTCCCAATCAGTGGGTTTTTGTAATTCTTCCCTGAATTTGTCCTCCCTGTGACAACAGTGATTTCACTGAAGGAAACCTGATCTGAAGGGTTTCATACAGGTGAGGAGGACAAACCAAAAGTTCCCAGGAACAGCTCTAGTTCTTAGTGGTGAGGGTCATAAATCATTACTATTCCACGAAGGTCAACAGCCTCTCTGGAAGGAAATGGCACTGCAAATTCATTTCCCAGGGAACAGGCACAGCACAAGGTCTGCATTGACCTTGGCCCCAACTTTCACCTGCTTGGTAGCATCAGGGTAAGTTCAGGAACAGTTCTGCAACCTTACTGATCTCTTCCGGTAGTGACTGATTCATATTAAGATCCTAATATGATTTCCACCGTGGAAACCTGGTGTTTCTCTCTCTTCCTCTCTGCTTTTTGGGGGGAGTCTATAGAAAATACCAGCTTTTATTCATTCATTCCTTCAACACTGACGCTGTACTACATGCAAGGCATTGAGTTAAAACTTTGATAAACTCTGTGCTGAGGGGAGCATGGAACCTGGAGGGGTGTAAGACAACTATAATTGGTCAGCTACATGGAGAAGACTGACACTGGACCCACGTCTCTCACCACTGACAAAAATTGACTCTCACTGGATGAAAGATTTAAATTTGAGACACAAAACAATAAAAATCCTAGAAAAAAGTGTGGGCAAAACTCTTGACAATATTTGCCTGCGAGAAGAAATTATGAAGAAGATCCCCTTGGCAACTGCAACATCACCAAAAATGAATCCATGGGACACGATCAAGCTAAAAAGATTCTGCACATCTAGGAGTACCACAACTAAAGCAAATAAACAGCCTTTGGATCTGACAGAGGGCTAATAACTAGAATCTACAGAGAATTCAAATTAATCAACAAGAAAACAGCAAACAACCCCATTCATAAGCGGACAAGACACTTCGAACAGAAACTTCTCTGCAAAAGACAGACGAGTGGGCAACAAACACATGAAAAGATTTTCATTGTCCTTAATCATAAAAGAAATGCAAACCAAAACCACTCTGAGGTATCACCTAACCCTAGTTAGAATAACCTACATTACAATTTCCCAAAGCTGCAGATGCTGGCATGGATGTGGAGAGAAGGGAACATTTTTACACTGCTGGTGGGACTGCAGACTAATACAGTCTTTTTAGAAAGAAGTCTGGAGAATCCTGAAAGAACTGAAAGTCAATTTTCCATTCAATCCCACAATCCCATCACTAGTTATCTAACCAGAAGAAAAAAATCATTTTACCACAAGAACATTTGCACTAAAATGTTTATAGCAGCTCAATTCACAATTGCCCAGACGTGGAAGCAACCCAAGTGCCCATCAACCCATGCATGCATTAATCAACTGTGGTATATGTACACCATGGAATACCATTCAGCCAAAATACATTCAGCTTTTGTATTTACCTGGATAGAGCTGAAGCACATTCTTCTTAGTAAAGTGCCATGAAAATGGAAAAATAAATATCTAATATCTAATTCACTCAATCCCTGGGTTTCTCATGAAACCCAGAGAAAAACAACTACACGCCCACATGGGAGAAAAACACAAGTATATTCAAGTGGTGGGGGGAGAGTGGAGAGATAAATGGGGGGGGGGGCTTTGGCAAACGCTCCCCTCATGTGTACAATGTGCACATTAATCAGCACATCCCCTGGATGAAGGGCTCAACTACGTGAACTTTACCTTAGAAACGCAAACAATGTAACTAATCCTTTGTGCCCTCCTATGAATCTGAAATTTAAAATCAGACATAATCATAAATAACAGTAATCAATACAACAGGAAGAAAAATGTTTTCAAAGCTGGCAAATAAATTTTAAAGAAGGAACTGTTTTTCTTTAGGGAAACACACAGACACACACAAACCCTTGATAAGCTCTTCCAAGAGTGAAGGTGAGACCCTAAATCTGAAGTTTGAAAGGAAACAGTGAAACAAAGAACTGGCTAAAGGAATTTGGGGTTGAGAAAAGAAGAGTAAAGAAGAGAGGGAGGGAGGAAAAGGGAGAAAGGGCAGGCCAAGGGGAGAGGCTCTGCTATGGAGAAAAGTGGTCATGAGATACTCTTCTAGGACAGTGATCACAGAACTTTTAAGATTAAGGACAAGTGGCTCCGCACCTGTAGCTCAATAGTTAAGCAAAAATAGCCGGGCATTTGTAGCAGGCGCCTGTAGTCCCAGCTAGTTAAGCCTAAGAGTTGGGGGTTGCTGTGAGCTGTGACGCCACAGAACTCTACCCAGGGCAACATAGTGAGACTGTCTCAAAAAAAAAAAAAAAAAGCTAAAAACTAGTAAGGCTTAATATTATGCACACATGTGTCAGTTCTAGCAAACTCTCTTCAGTGCCCCACTCATTAGCAAAGGTTACACACAAACGCCTCTTCCACTGAGGGGTCTGCATAGTGGGAATTCTAAAAAAAAAATAGAGTAGGATGAGTCCTGTATCTGCTCAGGGACAAAAGAGCAGCAGAAGGTAAAACAGAGAGAATTTAAATCTTAGAGAGTGCAGGAACTTGCAGGTAGAAGTGCCTGTGAGTTTGCAGTGGAGGGGAGGAGGTGGCAATCCCATGGGATTGACTTGAGACAATTTTATTTAAATATCAAGGACAGTGATCTGGGATGTGGAAGCAGAACAGGAGGCTGCTGTAAGGAGAGCCTCTCTGGAGGAGTTAGTGTGTTTGACTGAACTCGGAAAGGCGTTCATGGGGCCAGGGAGAGGCCCAGGCTGAGCCTGGCTGTGGGCAAGTGCAGCTGATGTCCAGCAAGTTGTCTGTGGAAAGAGTGGAGAGAGACCTGGAAAGGCAAACTGAGAAGTTGGGGGCGTCATTATTTGGTAGACAGTGGGGAGCCTGCCTTTGTTTTTTCTGTCTTTTTTTCTTTTTTTGGTACAGAGTCTTACTATATCACCTTGGGTAGAGTGCCATGGCATCACAGCTCACAGCAACCTCAAACTCTTGGGCTCAAGTGATTCTCTTGCCCCAGCATCCTAAGAAGCTGCGGCTACAGGTGCCCACCGCAACCCAGCTATTTGTTGTTGTTGTTGTTGTTGTTGTCATAATTGTCTTTGTTGTTTAGCAGGCCCAGGCTGGGTTCGAACCTGCCAGCCCCGGTGTTCTGTGGTGCCCTAACCACTGAGCTACAGACACTGAGCCAAGCCTGCCTTTTTCAAAACATTTTTCCATGTATTAATAAAAATCTCTTCTGATTTTATGATGTACTTATTTATAAGGGAAATGCAACAGGTGTTATAACTATTATTCCCATTTTACAGATAGGAGAACTAACAAATGGAGGACTGAAGTTCACTGTCAGCACAGTCACTGAAAGCAAAAGCCCCATGCCACAGTTGTTAAATTGGAATGGAACAACCTTCTAGTGCTCTGTGGTGTCCATGAGCATTCTTTCTGAATAACCATGTCCTGGGAGCGCCGAGATTCCCTGAGGACGGGGAGCTGGAAGGGAGGGAGAACCTAGAGGCATGCTCTGACTGATTTTCTTGGGAGCAATTCTGGAGATTTCTGATGAATAAAATTCTCCACCTCATTACACAAGTAACTAATCTAATCAACCAGTCCAGTAAGAGGGCTAATTTCTGGTGTGTGAGCTTCTGCCTCGGCCCACCCACTCTCCCCATGCCCTTTAGTTCTTCCCAAGTAGGAAATGAGTGTTAGCCATTCATTCCTTCCACTAACACTCTGTGCCAGGCACTTTGGGAGGTGCTAGGAAATAGCCTTGGGGGTACAGTGATCCATCTTGTTGTCCAAAACCAAAACATCTATCTTTCTCACCAACAGGAATGGGTTTATCATTCTGCCAGTCACATTGCCTGGAACCTGAGAATGCCTTGGAAAGTTGATACCAAATAAATAGCTGTGGTTAAAACTTCTGTTTCCTTCTAATTAAGTAAGTCAGAAGAAACAAAACAAAACAAAACCCTTCTGTCTGCACTGTCTGTTCGTATCCACTCATTTCCCAAGTTCTGCCTATTCTGACTCCTGATTTTCCTAACTCCCATTCCTAATTCTCCCTGTACATTGCTCTTACATCCATTTCTCAAAGCTCAGTGCTGGTGGATCACTATCTTGCAAAATAATCCGTAGCTCTAAGACCAATAGTTCCATTCCTAGGTATTTACCTTCACCCTGAAATGAAAGCAGATGTCCACAAAAAGACATGCGTGAGAAATTTACAGTTGCTTTGTTCACAGTTGTTCATAAACTGGAAACACCTCACATGTCCCTCAACAGAAAGACAGATAAAACAAGGCCATTCACACTACTGAACAGTAAAAAGAATGAACTACTGACACAGGCAACAGAATGAGTTTCAAAAATATTGTTTTATGCAAAAGAAGCCAGGTACAAAACAGTACATACTGCGTGTTTCCATTTATATGAAATTTGACAAACAAAACAACACAAATTTATGGTGGTGAAAAAAATCAGAATGATGGTTGCCTATGGAGTAGGAATTGTCTAGAAAGAACCACAAGAGAGGTTTCTGGGGTAATAAAAATGTTCTATATTTTGGAGAATTAGTAAGATGAGGGTGTCAAAACTCATTGAATTGTGCCCTTAAGATCTGTGCATATAACTGTATGCAAATTTTACCTCAATTAAAATCATTAGTAGTTCCCTACTCCCTGTTTAATTATGTACAAATCATCTGCCCAATCCAGACAGAAAGTAGATTAGAGGTTGCCAGGGACTGGGAAGAAGAGAATGGGAAGTGGCTGCTGGTGGGTACGGGTTTCATTTGGGGGAGATAAAAATGTTCTGAAATTAGACAGTGTTGATGCTTGCAAAAGCCTGTGAATATACTAAAAATCACTAAATTGTACACTTTAAAAGGGCACATTTTATAACATGTAAATTATATCTCAATTAAAAAGTCATCTACCCAGTATTCCAGGCAGTCATGAGATGGCCCTAAACTAGCTCAAATTCACTAATTTATGAATTCTTACCTCATACTCTTTCTCACCTTATTCTCTCTTCCCATAATCCAAGGATAGCCCATACCTCCACTTGTGAAATTCCAGCCCTCAATCAAGGCCCATCTCAAAAGCTGTGTCTTCCCTGTTCTTCCCTGCTGAACATGGCCACTCTCTCCTCTGAACTTACAGTGCTTGGTAGAGTGAAGAGCTCATCATTTTCTGACTTGCATTCTGTTTACTTCTGCATGTGTCTGATCCTTCTTACTAGATTATAAGCCTAGTAAGGATGAGAACCAGGCCCCATTCACTCTTCTATACTTAACAGCACACAGACATTGCTCAATACATCCTTGATGAATTAAGGTAACTGAGATGTGTGACTCTTAACTGTATAAATTTTAGGCCAGGAAGAAAATGTCAACCCATAAGAAGGATTCATGAGGCATGAAAATTTAGGCTATGAGGTGATCAACTACTCCGGGTGAGGGGGTGGTTCTCAAATTTAAAAATGTCCCAGGATCGCCTCAGGGTGCTATCACCTAGAGTTCCCCAGACTCACCCATGGGGATTCAGGTTCCCAATTAGAGTGAGGCCTGGAAGAATCACAGGTAATTCTGATGCAGAGAGCACATTTTGGAAAACCTGACTTTGAATCAAATATTTACAAATGAATAAAATGAATGATTTTGCTTGATTTATTTTCTGTAGCTGTTTTATCAGCTAAATGTTTAAGCTCCTTATGAGAATACTCAAGAAATTGATGAGGGCCATGTTTTGTTGGAAGTCTTCCAAATAGCCCAAAGAAAAGGCATGTTCCTCATGAAAACTGGGCAACTGTGTGAGAACGCTATGGAGATTTCTCAATGACTCTAACATCACAAAAGCTGTAACCAACCATGCTGTGCCCTCCAGCTTGGAATCCAATGGTGATTTCTGATTTCCTCTGTTTCACAGCAGCACATTGCTTCCCACTTAGCATTGGGCCACTTATTATTCCACTGAACAACTCACTGAGGGTTGTGTGTGTGTGTGTTGACAGGCTTTTCACGCTGAGTTCTAAACATAGGTTCTGAAAGTAGAAAATTTTCAGAGTCTATAGGCAGAAAGGATCATTCTACCAGAAAACACTCAGATATCCATCTTGAAATGGGCCTTTGCCAAAGTCAACATAAATCTAATGACCCAATGCATATTATGATTGACCTAGATTTTAAACCTGATATCCGAAGACCAAAAGACCCTTCTACAATAATCATACCTGCAATAGGAGATATAGCATGCATTCAGCAAATCTTTGGCCTAGACAGGAGGCCTAGGACACCTGCCACACTACAAAGCTCTGAAAGGGTGCAAAGAAAGACACCTGGAATGCAAGGAGATGAAAGAGCATAGAACTGGGTTCCGTTAGCACCCACAGGACTCCCAGGGAACTAAGCAATGTTCTAGCGATTAATCATTTGGATCCAGTGTGGACCCCTGGGGTTTTTCTTATCGATCACTGTGGCTATAGGCCTTGGATTTGCCTGTCCTCTTTTACCAGTGACTCTGGGAAGGGACTCAGTGTAGAAAACCCAAACAAGAAGTACTTGGTTGGGAAGTGAGCAAGGTTCGGGGGTGGCAATGTCTGCTTTTGTTTTGAAATTAATTGTTGTCACATTCTCCCCACCCCCATTGTCACTGAAACAGTAGTACTAAAAGGGTGTGGGAGCAGACTTCACTTTTGTACATCTTCCCACCTCTTTATTTATTTATTTATTTATTTATTTACTTATTTATTTTTTATTGAGACAGAGTCTCACTTGGTCACCCTTGGTAGAGTGCCATGGTATCTTAGCTCACAGCAACTTCAAACTCTTGGTTCAAGAAATCCTCTTGACTCAGTCTCCCAAGTAGCTAGGACTACAGGCACCAGCCACATGCCTGGCTATTTTTTAAAGACAGGGTCTTGCTCTGGCTCAGGCTGGTCTTGAACTTGTGAGCTCAGGCAATCCATCTGCCTCAGTCTCCCAAGTGCTAGGATTACAGGTGAACCACTGCACCTGGCCACCATACTCTTCCTTTCCTTTCCTTTCCTTTCCTTTCCTTTCCTTTCCTTTCCTTTCCTTTCCTTTCCTTTCCTTTCCTTTCCTTCCTTCCTTCTTTCTTTCTTTCCTCTCTCTCTCTCTCTCTCTCTCTCTTGCTTTCTTGCTTGCTTGCTTTTCTTTCTTGCTTTCTTTCTTGCGAATACTTTTTTTTTTTAATACCTTTTTTTTTTTGTTTTGAGACAGAGCCTCAAGCTGTCACCCTGGGTAGAGTGCCGGGGCATCACAGCTCACAGCAACC
The DNA here is from genome assembly GCA_963574355.1 of Loris lydekkerianus. Lineage (NCBI taxonomy): Eukaryota > Metazoa > Chordata > Mammalia > Primates > Lorisidae > Loris > Loris lydekkerianus. Next base: position 19,564 of record CAUYPK010013439.1, on the reverse strand, counting down.
TCCAACTCCTGAGCTCAAGAGAGTCTCCTGCCTCTGCCTCCCAAGTAGCTGGGACTACAGGCACCCGCCACAACCCCTGGCTATTTTTTGGTTGCAGCTGTCATTGTTGTTTGGCAGACCTGGCCTGGATTCGAACCCACCAGCTCAGGTATATATGGCTGGTGCCTTAGTTGCTTGAGCCACAGGTGCCGAGCCTCTTTCTTGCTTTCTTGCTTGCTTTCTCGTTCGCTCTCTTTTTCTCCCTCCCTCTCTCCCTCCCTCCTTCCTTCCTTCTTTTTTCTTTCTTCTTTCTTTTTTAGGAATGTCACTCTGTTGCCCAGGCTAGAGGGCAGTGCCCTCATCCCAACTCATAGCAACCTCAAATTCCTGGGTTCAAGTGATTCTCCTGCCTCAGCTTCTCAAGTAGCTGAGACTGCAGACACCCATCACAACAGATGGTTAATTTTTCTATTTTTAGTAGAGATGGGGTGTTGGTCCTGCTCAGTCTGGTCTTGAACTCCTGAGCTCAGGAGATGCTCCCATCTTAACCCTCCAGAGTGCTAGGATTACAGGCATGAGCCATCTTGTCAGGCCCCACCTCTTTTCATAGGAATGCAAATGATGCTGCAATGTGCCTGAGGAGTGTGCATTTGCTGGTTGTGCATTGATTTAACCTGCAATTGAGAATGATGAGAATATTTCAGATTGTATGAAACCCGCACATTGTACCCCTTGATTGCACTAATGTACACAGCTATGATTTAACAATAAAAATAAATAAATTTAAAAAAAAAAGAATGATGTCTGTCCTAGCCATTCAGAGCAGACCATTCTTCCCTAAAAGAGAGGTCTTGGGGTGTGAACACCTGGCTCCCCAGAGGTCTCATTGGATCACAGTTAAGGTTAATGAGAGAGATCAACAGTAAAGGAGGACGAGTTCCTTAGCATCCCTCCCTGGCCTCAGCTTTAAACGTCCCTAGATTTATGTCACCAGGATAAAGAAGTGAGGTGAGAGCACTGTCAGGTGAGCATTACTGAGGTGAACGTGGCAGATCAGTTGTAAGAGCTGAGCTTCAGTTCCTGGCCTAGGAAACCCGAGACAAACTCAGAGATACCTCAAATCTTAGGAAGTTCTGGCCCACCCAGGGGTGACCTCGGAGATACTGAGTGTCTGGCACCTTTGGCTTAGAGCCACTGCTGTTCCAGAAGCTACCTAACTAAACCCAGACCTCTGGAGCCAACAACTTTATCCTTTAGGTCCACCCCAGCAACTGTCATGCTTTGGCAGCTGTAGCTCCTGCTAGAGACCACAGTGCCTTTCAATAGGCTTCAGAATCATCTCTCCAACCACATACTAGCTGTGGCTGCTTGGACAGTCGTTAACCTTTAAATAGAAATAACAATATCTCCCTGATGAAATAATGCACGTCTACAGTTTAGGACCAGTACTGCGCCTGATTCTGAGAAAGAATTCAATAAGTCGTATTTTTTTGTTATTGTTACTCATATCACACAATATCACTATTATTAAAACAGATGGACTGATTTTATTTAGACTGATCTCCACTTGTCCATGCTCCTTTGGCACCGATGGAGAAGCTTTGGCAAATTGGGAGACTGAAATGGAGGAACTCCTGGCCCCTCTAGTGGTGTGACATCAGAATCTCTAGGCCTTGGAAGAAAAGAGCTCCTTTCCAGATTAACTTTGAATGGAAAAGACGGGAGAGGTGAAAAACAAATATGTTTATTCTTTCTTTGTTGTAGAAAAAGAAAAATGAGGTTTACTGGGCTGGAACCAGGTTGTTTTCAGAACTCTGGTGAGTTTTCTAAGAAGGAAAGTTTGTGAATGAAGGAAAAGATATTTCTTGTTTGCATTCTTTCTTCCCACTGCAGACGTAGCATTTCCACAGACGAGCTTTCCTGAGCCCCCAGGGACCCTCCCCATGTTCCCTTTGTGCTGCCCCTGCTGGCAGGTGGAGGACACATTCACAGGACTCAGGAAATCATTCAGACCAGTCCCTGACTCAGACTTGGTAATTTCAAGTTAAATTCTTTAAACATGACTGTTGATATAGGTAACAACCTCTTCCTCACTGAAATATTGGAATGAGAATTCAAGGAATGTTTAACAAAGAAAGGTATTTGTAGACCTTCCCTTGGGATCACAGTAGTTATAAAAACCGAGAGCTGATGACACTGTGATGACAACCCCCAGGGATAACCAAACATCTCCTAAGACAGAGCTCGGGCTCTGCCTGCCACAGAGTCCCCTTCAAGCACCTCTTCTCTCTTCTCCAGCCTCAGAGAGGTGCTTGTATGGTGACTGGGAATGTCAGGGATGGCCCGACCTGGCACAATTCATTAGCCTCAAGGTTTCAGGCAAAACTCAAGCATGGAGATGCTTTAGCCCAGGGGAAGGGTAGACTCTGGTACATGGGAAGCAAGTTCCCATGGCTCAGTGCAAAAGGTTGATCCATGTGAAGTTAGTGGAAGATCTGGAACCATAAGACTCAGGAATTATCAATTAAAAGTTTAAATCTTCTTGAAAGAGAACCAGATCCTGAGTTTCTGTTTTCATGTTACCATTTATTATCCATGTGAACTTAGGTGAGCTACTCCTAAGCTCACCTAAGCTACTTATTTTCTTCACCTGTCGTAATACCGACCTTATCTACCTCACATTTTGGTGAGGTGGGAAGCACTGCACAGAAGCAAGTGGTTGATATTATCTCCATGATGATCTCCATGATTCTGCGACCTTGGAAGAAACAATGATAAAGTGATTATTTTCAAGATCTTAAAAAAAAGGAAGAACAAACAAAAATAGCTTTAGTAACAGACAAACTTTGAATATGTAGAAAAAAAAATTAGTAGACTCAACTTGAGGAGGGTTCATTGACGTGGGAGTTTCACAGACCAAGTGTAGTAATCAAGGTTCTCCAGAGAAACAGCACCAATAGAGAGACAGATTTATTTTGGGGAATTAGCTCATGGGATTATGAAGGCTGGTTGTGGGGCAGGCATGCAGGCTGAAGACCCAGGCAAGGTTAAGGTTGCAGCTCAAGTCAGAAGCCAGTCTGGGGGCAGAATTCCTTCTTTATTGGGGAAGTCAGTCCTGTTTCTCAAGGTCTTCGCTGATGGAAAGTGGCCCCCGTGTTATGGGAGGTAATCTGCTTTATTCAATGTCTACTAGATGTGTTAAATGTTAAACACATCTAAAAAATACCTTCATGACAACATCTAGACTGGTGTTTAGCCAAATATCTGGGTACCACAGCTTAGCTAGTTGTCAGATAAAATTAGCCATCACACCAGGTAACCATCACTGCTGTCAAAAAGGGAGTTCTGCAGAGTCTGTAAAACTAGAGCAGTATGGAGGCCAGCTGATTAGCCAGGAAACAAACTGAGTCATCTCAGGGCTTTCCTGAGAGCTGATGGCCAAATCGAAATGTATAAAGCTAGAGGAAATTATGCCAGGTCACTTGAGATGTTAATGAAGAAAGACAGCAAGGAAGAATGGAAATGAAGAGCGCTGCAGCTGAGAGGGGGCTGGCCCTGGCGAGGAGTGCGGGAGGCACCCCCACACGCAGAACGTCCTGCAAACCCGCCATGATATTTTGAGCCACACGCCTTTGTCCAGCTCCCTGGGCCTCTTGTGTCTTGGGGTCCAAGTATTACAGAAGCTGCTCGGGGGCAGCAGAGCCAGCTTGGACTGGGCCCTGGTAGGAGGGAAGATATAAGGCAATTTCAACCATAGGAAGAAATGCTAGAGAGGACAGCAAAAGGCAGGGTGGTCGTGTGTCCATGGGGTCTCTCTATAAAAGTATTAGAAGTCAACCGTAATCCAATCAAGATCCAGTCATATTGGAAAAATTGAAACCAGACTAAACCAGGGACCAAAAAGGCTTCTAGAGAACCTGTGACAGCTGGCTGGACACGAGGCAGCCAGCCCTAAGCTCTGCAGGGAGAGCCCATGATCCTAGATTGTTTATTTCAGCCTAGGAAGGCAGAAAGTTCTTTTTGATTAGAAACATGAGCAAATGTACCCATGTTTAAAACAGTGGGGGCTGGCATAGAGGGATGAATTAATGTATAATTATAGACCAGCACTGAAAACTAAGAAAATTTGATTGAATCCTTCATTAATCACGGCATCAAAGCGCATTAAACACCCAGGAAGCAAACTGTCTTAGTCTTTTTGGCCTGGTGTGAAAGATACCATACATTGGGCAGCTTATAAACAACAGAAACTTATTTCTCACAGTTCTGGAGGCTGAGCAGTCCAAGATCAAGGCACCAGCAGCTCCAATGTTGGTGAGCATCCATTTTCTGGCATGCAGATAGCTGTGTTCTGTGGGATACCCCAGGGCAGCGAGCAGAGGGACAGGAAGTAAGCTGTCCAGGTCTTCTTATGAGGGCACTAATCCCATTCACAGAGGCTTCAACCTTCTAACCTAATCACCCCCCAAAGGCCCCACTCCTGATACCATCACCCTGGGGCTTAGTATTTCAACATATGCATTCGGGGGGACACAAACACTCAGATCATGGAATAAACAACACAGCTTTTCAAAATTCCTAGAAAAAAAGAAAAGTTGAAGTGAAACTTTCTTTCCCAATTTTGGGTGCATACCCCATACTCACTCCCCTCATAGCCCAGAGCTCCTGTACTTGTGTTTCCCTCCATCCTGAGCCTCCAAGGGACTGGGACTACAGGACACACACACACTCTCAGTAACAAAATGAGCCCACACAGTTAGGAACCAATGGATTCACTCCAAGGTGCACTTCTGGAGTGTGCCGTCTCACCAGGGGAGGATTTGGAGAATGCAAGAATGTGCAGGACAGGGTTTCCGCCCCTCAAGATCACTAAGTAAAGGAGACTCGTGTACATATTAATAAATGAAAAAGATGATTGTATTTAAGACAGAAGGGAGAATTCAGACTTAAGCAATAATGCTTGACTATCAGAATGACAACATTGGAGTGTCCTCTGGAGGATGTTTCATCCTTTAGAGGTAAAGGTGAGACTAAATAGGTAGCAGTCTTGGCCAGTTAAACCTTCATCTGCCCCACACCAGAGCCTGGGGCAGGTAATCTCGCCAGGTCCCTTCCCCTGTATAATTCTAAGACACTTTCATTTCGAAGCTGCTAAAAATAGAAGCATGGTGTCTGGTATGTAACAATATACAATTTTGCAGCTGTGTCTTTATGATGAATGATAATACTTTGGAGTTATATGATGAGGCAATCACTTTGCGAGTGCAATCTCATTAACCCTCACAATATTCTGATTAGGTAGGCAGGTGGCAAGTGATCTGAACTCAGTTTGCAATGGAAGGAAACAAGACACAGAGAAGCTAAGAAACTTCCAAAGGAGCACGCAGTTTCTGTACCATAGCCAGGAATGTAGCCCAACTATTCTTCTCCAAATTTGTGGCTCTGGGCCATGGCCCACACTGCTCCTAAGGTTCAGCGGCAGAACAAACTTGAAATTGGCACTGTCCTGGATCTACCTCTTGGAAAACAACATTGAGATTAGAAGTTTAGTGTTTCCCTGGCTCATCCTTTCGCTCTGGCAATTAACCTCTACCTCTCTCCAAAATCTAACCTGTCTTGAAATGACCCAAAGAAATTCTACAGCCACACCAAAGCCATTTTACAACTTCTTTCAGGGTACTGTTAATCTCACCTGAGTTTTTATTTCTGCTTGTTGGCCCAATTTAATTGAAGGTCAGTTGTTTTCAGGAATAGTTACTGTTATAAAAGTCTTTAAACACTCAGGCAGTCACCCTGTCTAAATGGCTTTCTTTTCTCAGTCTTGATTTTGTTTCTTTGTTAATAGAGAAAATGTTCGTTCGTTCGCTTCCCTAAACATGCTGAGTGATTTCCTTCAGACTGGAGGAACAGGTTTGGTGGTACTGATATAAAATCACAGGAAAATGACACCATTAACCAGGAAATATTTGCCAGCCAAGAGAAAAGGTATGTTTGGAGGCTCTGGGGAAATACTTTATAGGGGGGGAATTGTGAGATTAATATGGGAACTTAGGTTTTGTGCTTTTGGGGGTAGGATTCCTCAGCTCTCTTTGAGACAATGGCAAGCAGCCACATCTTCAAATTGTTAATTATGTACTGCCCCCTAGGGATTTTTGTTTTGCTGGTGGCAACATGCTTCAAACCCTACAGGAAACATTTATCAGCTTGCCTCAGCCAGTACTTGTCTCACAGAAAGCTGAACCTTTTTGTGACCCGGTTGTACTAAGCCCACCCCTCTATCTAGCAAGTTGCATTCATACACTTTGCTTTTTGAAACATCGATTTTTCCCCTCCCTTTTTTGTCTTTTTTATTTTATTTCCCCAGAATGGCTACGTTTGCATAATCAGAGGTAGCCTGATGCCTCTGCTCTTTAAAGCTTTGCTCTCACCCACCAGCAACACATTTCCCTGCAGTTTCATAAACATCTCTGGATTTGGAGAAAAAAGGGAAAGCGTAAACTGTGAATTAGAGACACTTACACATATGCACTTACATGTTTATCTGCACTCACTGATGGAGAATTTCTCTACACCCTGAAATGTTCTCTATGAAATCCCATTTAAATCAAAAAGTTTTATCAGAGAAATGAAATTGCTTCATGATTGAATAGCACTTTGCTTCTAAGTACAAGCCATCGAGTAGCCATTGAGGCTGATGAAATGGCCGAGACAACGTTCTTTTCCAGAAAGACATCCTTGCCCTTTATTGTAAAGTTGGAGTGAAAAATGTGAGCTACCGATTTCCTCACACAGGTTCTCCCAATAGAAGAATGGTCTCTAGTTATAATTAATTATGTGTTGGTATCTGATAAGAACGCTGTAAATATGCATTGTTTGTGTAGTTAGTTTCTTCTTTTAATAATGCATAACAGAACGCTGGCAGGAATATTTCTTCATGTGTTCTATATTTTTAAACCACACACATACACACACACACAAATCCTGTGCACAACAACTTGAGGAAATACATGCATGATCAAAACAGTTCAGAAATATAAGATCTGAAAATGAGCAAAGGGCAGCAGGTTTTTGAATAGGCTTCATCAGCGGAGGGGAGAGGTCAGTCATGGAGATTAGTTATAGGAGCTATTAAGTCTCCTCTGACACCCACAGTACAAGCTGCTTAACATAATCAGCTGCAATCAGCAAAACTGCTGTTTATTACAAAACGTTTTTCCCTTCTAATATTTCATATTGTTATGTAAAATGGTTCAGTGTAGGGACACACACATTTCACCAGGGACAAATTGTACAAATTGTCAGCAATAATAATTTGTGGCTCTTCTTGTGACATCTATTGAAGTTAAACCATTGAGCGATACCTCTCCAGAGCTATTTTCCCTAATGTGGTTAATGGTTTGCACTGGAGTTGACCAGCCACTCTCGGTATGATGCTGTTGCCATTTACCAGCAGGAGGCAATGTTTGTGTGACCGCACATGGACCAAACAAGTCTATAATTCCAGACCATGAGGCCTGGTTCCGTTTACTCTTACCCATTTGGGCAGAGCTCTCAGTCGTAGGTGTGTGTCATACTGCAATAAAAATTAGCAGAGGTATCCCTAGTCTGTCTTAATTACCAAACCAATTCCTCCTTCAAAACATTTTCCTTTAAAATGTTGGCCCAATGTGTGGGCCCTTGAAGTCACACACTGGGTATTGAGATGAGAGAGAGTTCCTAACTGTCCAACAGGACAAGTTGCTGTGCCTTGGATTAGCAGACATCTGGATACTATCCTAACATTTCTCCAAGTAGAAATGAAGATCGTGTACAAGATGCCCCCAATCCCTGGACACTCTATCTCCTGAGGTTTTATCCCTGGTCATCAGCCTCGCTGGTCCATGGGAACTCTGGACGGAGGAGGCTACATGAAGCAGGACACAGGAATAGGATTTTACTTGTACAATCATGGGAATACTTAAAAGGTAAAGTAAGCATTGCCCCTCTCAAAGCAGTCACCTTGGCAGGCTAAATTATACACTTATCCAAATAATGATGCTGCAATTTCTCACATTTTGGGTCCATCTTGTTTATAAGTCTCCAAAGACAAACAGTGCTATGACTTTAGACTTGTTCTTTGTTTTGAACTCCAGCTTAGTCATCTATTTGAGTCATCAGGCCTAACTCCAAATAAATGGCATTCCTCATTCTTTCTACACCCTCCTATTAGAATCATTGCTTTCACTATCTAGGAAGTTTATTTCTGGATCTATTTTGGCCGTGTAATAAACTTCTTGAGATCAGGAAATTTTCACTTTCCCTTCTACATGCATCACTGTCTGGCTAAGTCAGGCACATACTAATCAATGTTGGGTTAATAAATGAGTGGAGAGTTTTGGAACTTAAATTTATTCTTCGAGGACACAACTTCCATTGAGGGCTCTAGCCCCGGAAGACTATTCTTAGAGTTTTCATTCCTTGAACAATGGAAATGTCTCAGGAATTAGTGTTGAAAGAACGGGATGTCATTGAGATGTCAAAACTCTACTAGAATTCTGAAACTCCTGATCATCGGATTATCTAGACCAGTGCTATCTAATAGAAATACATTGTAAGCCATCTATAAAATTTTATATTTTTAGCGTTAATAAAGATAAAATAGGTGAAATTAATTTTGATAAAGTAATTTTATTTTATCAAATATTTCATTTAACCCAATATATCCAAAGCGTTGGTGTTGGTGCCTTCTTGAAATCAATACCTTTGGTGGGTGAATTGCGGGGGCAGCAACAGGCGGTGCCTGGATGTGCCGTGAGCGGTCACTTCTCTTTTGCCCTTCCCTCCCTCGGCCAAGGCAAAAGAGGTTAGACTTACAATGGGATTTTGCCCAAATCCGAACTTTGAATGCTTGTGAAACACACCAGATTTCGTTGTATCAGTGCCAACCACATTTTGATATCTTCGGCTAGTTATTCTCTTGATGCGTCTCCTTATTTCAGCCCAACTCAGCATTCGGAGAGACTCAGACAAGGCGCAAGTGTGGTTTTGACTCAAGTAGCAAGTGGTAGAGCTAATGAAACTTGAAACTTGACAATGAGAGAAAGAAGGGAATCAGGGTGATTCCAAGGTGTCGCCCTTGTTCACCCACCTTGGGTAGTGGCACTGGTATCATCGCCTAGGGAGAGAGTGGCGAGAGACTCAGGTGCTGCAGTTTCAGAGGTTCTGGCCCTTCGAGTGCTCTGGGGCTGGGAAGAGCAGAGACCCAGAGGCCGAGTGGGGAGCTGGCTAGAGAGTCAGAGACCAAGATCTGGGTGGGACATCTCAGATGCTGAGAAAAGAAATTGTGTCCAGAAGTGGGGAGGGGCCAGCTCCTAAAGGCCAGGTAAGCCTGCAGATGCAGAAATGTGAGACGCAGCGGTGGGCTGAGAAGACAGGTTTGGGTATTGAGCAGAGCAGTCAGGACAGTCTGAGGACAGAGTCGGTAGGTCACACAGATTCTCCGGGCCTGAGCGAGTGGGAGGGCTGGCTCACAGGAGGACTGCTGCCAGGACCCAGGTCAGCAAGCACAGGAGAGGGGCCATAGACAGACAAGACTACGCGGAAGCCCCGAGGGCCATTGTGAGTGCTCAGCGACCCTCGACATGCTACCCCTCCATAGGGCTTTCCCCCTGTGCAGAGCAGGGCTGGCAGCTCCTTGCCCCAGGGGCCCACGCTCTCACAGCGTGTGGCGGCTTGAGCCCACTCAGATTTAGCATAACGTGAGACTTTGATTTCTCAGCATTGCACTTGTTTAGCATTTTCTTGAGAGAAATTCTTGTTCCTGTAACTGATCTAAATAGTCTTCAGTGGGGAAGTAGTTAAATAAATTATGGAACGTTCAAACATTGCGATAGTAAGCACTAGTTCAAAAGAATAAGAGTTGTGCATATTGGCATAGAAATATGTACAGAATTCATTATTGAGTGGGTAAGCAGGGCTTGGAAGAGTGTAGAGAGAACGGGCTTTTATGGGGTGGAAGGGGTTTATATACATACACGTATTAGGTACTTACATAGATGCACCTTGCATATGCATAGGAGTTTTCTCAAGCTGTTGAGAGCAATTGGCTCTGGGGAAGAAGCTAGAATTCAGAGTGAGAAGATTTGCCTTTTGCACCTAATCTTTTATATTGCTCTATCTAGAACGGCTGGGTGCAAAAATTAATTTCTTTCTTTCATTTTTTTTTTTTTTTTTTTTTTTTTTTAAGACAGAGCCTCAAGCTGCCGCCCTGGGTAAACAGTTTAAAGTCTCTAAAGCAGTATTTTAGTCATAGTGTTTACATTAGACATTATAAAATCTCATGGAAACATGCCTGCCTCACTTGCCGTTGTGACCAGGGCACAGTATCCATTCATCCCATTGTTCTTCCTAATCTCAAATGTGGGAGGGCTGGAACACTGATTAGGGTTCCATTTTCCTCAGTGTCAACTCTTTTCCAGTTAGTAATTCTACCCAGTGTCCAAAAATCAAGTTCATAGGCTGGCTGGCATTAATGAGGTATTAAGGAGACACTAAACGTCAAAGCATCTAAAAGTCCAAAGAAGGCCGGGCGCGGTGGCTCCTGCCTGTAATCCTAGTACTTTGGGAGGCGAGGCGGGTGGATAGCTTGAGCTCAGGAGTTTTTGCTCAAGACCAGCCTGAGCAAGAGTGAGATCCCATCTCTACTAAAAACAGAAAAACTGAGGCAAGAGGATTGCTTGAGCCTGAGTTTGAGGTTGCTGTGAGCTATGACGCCATGGCACTCTACCCAGGGTGACAGCTTGAGATTCTGTCTCAAAAAATAGCAATAAAATAAAAAATAAATAAAAAATAAAGTCCAAAGAACAGGGCAAAATGTGAAAGGTGAGATACGATCAGTGACAGACTCACCCAGTGCTTCCAGTCACTTCATCAGCATCACCTGCCACCATCTGATAACAGGGACCATCCCCAGGGAGATGCCCATGGCTGCCAGGCAGGAGGGAGGTGGTGCTCATTGCTCTCTAGCGCCTCTTGGCTTGAGCACATGGTAACAGTCACCCACTCCCTGACCAAGCAGACACAGGAAGATGCTCATCAGGCAGCGAGAAGGGTAACAGCATCCCAGTCTCTTTGGAGAGATGAGAGAGCAGTGGCTATAGACAAGACAAGGCCATATACTACAGGAATTTAAAGGTGGATGAAAATAATTTCTAATCAGTTTGATTAGTGAAAGGTGGAACTTGGACCAGATCTTAATACATGTGAAATAAAATATTATTTTAAAGTGTTAGTCCAAGTAACTCTTATTCCCCCAAATTCTTACTACTTTGCAATTCTCCATCCTTGGAGCTGAAACCATCTTTCTTTCAGGGAATGGCAGAACCCAGCCCTGAATTTTGGGAGGACACTAGTTCCTCTTTCCTGTTTCAGGTCCAAAGGCTATGAAAGCCAAGGCTTTTATCCCAGAGAGCCAACCTTTGTTGAAGAAAGAAAGGGTTGGTGGATTTCCAAGATCCAAAGTCAGAGAAACAGAGTTTCCAGTTAGCCACAGCAAGGATGGAGGGTATGCTATAAGGAAAGTTTCTAAAACCATGAAAGAGAAAAGTCCTTTCAGGTAGTATAGGGAGGGGAGGGCTGAGGAGAAGGGGGAGAAGTTTGGAGGAGCTGAGCCTGAGATCAGAGCTTAGTTAGAACTGTGTGAAAGGACTCAGTGTCTCATTCTCAGCCCTGGGTATACGAAAAGGGCTTGTGTCTTACTTCCTGCTGAAATTCAGGGAAGAGATCATCTTGCATGCCCCTAAAGCAACAAGCTTTGCTACAGGAGAATGACAGTGTGGCATGTTAGAAACCCTCAGAGATGAAGCCCCAGGTCCCCACAGGCTGCACGTGGAGATCCAGAAGTCCCCTTATGATCTCGTGGGAGGCATGGAAGGGCTGAGAGACAGGAGAGACAGGCAAGCCAGGAGCTAGAAGGAAAAGCTGGCACATCTTGTCAGCAGAGACCTCACACATCAGCTGTGGATGCCACCGTGCACTCCTGTGCAGGGACATGGAGCAGAGGAGAGGGTAGTACTTCAGGAAAGTTGGTCTTGTAGTTGAGTCAGTTCATTGAACATATTTAGGAGACAGGGTCTCAAAAACTCGACCTCCCTCCCCACAACACACACACACACACACACACACGAAAGGACTGCAGCCCTCCATAGAATCACAAGGTTGGGCTATTTCAACAGAAATTAGACATCTTCTTGTAGCACCCCTTATTTTAAGTGTTTTTTTTTTTTTTTTACCTAGAATTGAAGAGCAAAAACAGTGATGGCTTTTGTTCCTGGGTGCTCTTTCTGCAGACCTGGGTCTTGCACTTGGGGGCAGGCCCTGCAGGTGAGGCTCTCCTGGCTACGTGGAGATGGTGAGAGCCCACAGTCACTGGTTGCTAAGGGGCATGCCCATCTCATCTTCACTTGGCCGTGACGTTTCTCATCCCGTATCCTTCTTGCCTGGATCATTCAGTCCTGACCAATATGCCTGAAATGCAAAACAAAAAACCAGAAATCCAGTTAATAAACCCAGGGAAAACAGTTATTGCCTTTTGGTCTTAGATTTGTTAACTGGAAATGTGGCATAAATTGAGCTCTTTAAACAAATGAGGGAGGGAAAAGAATTCTCTGAAGTGGACACTGCTGTTGAACTTCTTTTAACTCATCCTAATCATCCTTTCCTTTGGCTTCCATTTCTAGACTTAGTTAAAAACACTATTAGTGAGGAGTCTAATCTATTCATCCCTCCCATTCTTATGACTTGGATGTGTTTATATGGTGGCTTTGACCAGCCTAGCTAGGAAAATAGAACTATTTTATCCCAGCTTCCTCCGACATTATGATGATATTATTCTCCATTTAGAAAGCTCATTCAGCCATAAAGAATCAGATAAAAAACAGAGCGTATGCCTATCCAGATGCTTTTCCAACTCTATATGAAGTGTTCTACCAATACATATGCATTCCATGTATTTTAAATTTTATTTATGGAGAAGAAACACTTACCCCATTATACATCGCATCCCTGATGGACATTAAAGAAGATTACAGTAGATTTGCTGCCCTTGATGTATTGTTTTTTCTCCCTCGTTGCCTGGGAGTTAAGAGAGCCAAATAGGCCCAGCAAGAGCCAGACACATCAGCTCATGTAGTTTTAAAAGCATATTTTGTTGAATAGTAAGTCAAAATCCCCTCCTAATGAATTTCTATCCTGAAAATTATCTTTCATGTCAGGAAATGGTCCACAAGGAACAAGCATCTTCTTTCTCTAATTTGCATTATGGAAAAAAAAAGGAAAATAGCACAGATGCATTCGGTATTATACAAGGAGCATATATGGGCATCTCAATCCCTAATATCACACTAGTTTCTGATGCTAATGTAAAATATGTTCTTTTTGCATTTATGATCATGATGAGCAGATGGTGAAGACAGTTTAAAGTAGTACTGTATGTCTATTAAAATAATGTATGCTGTTAGCAAGTCTTCCCTAAAACTGGAATTTAATTGCTCATAAACACATACATTAGAAAGAACCACGATTCTAAGAGCCATTTGCTTTGCCAGGACAATAGTTAGAGTTTCCTCTAACAGGCTTTGGCCAAAAGACGTCTTGTGGTGGCAGATGCTTCACCAGGCTCTCTCTCTCTTAAAAAGGCTTAATTGACAAAAATGGTGAGATTGGTACAAAAGGACCCTGGCTTCGTAAAACAAAGGAATCCCTCTTAAAATTAAACTAAAATGGAAAAATTAAGGAAAATGTGGACTGGGGAGAACTGGTAAGGAAAAAATTAAGTATGTAAACTGCTTCATTCTTTTGCCTTCATTTCTTTTTTACTACCCTATTTCAAGCAAACCATCAACAATGGCATTTTGTAATTTTCAGTGATGAATATGGATTATGTGGTTACTGTGCTTTCTGAAAGTAAAACCTGCCAAAGGGGAGACAGTTGCCCTGGCTCAATCTAAGGACTTCACTGCTCCAGCACAGGGAAGAAGGAGATGGCGCCTCAGGCTCTGACAACAGTTTTCACCACCCCCTCGCTCACCTCCTTGAAAAGCAAGTGCTTTGAAAGAAGGATGTATGATCACCAAAGCCAGGGACAAAGTCAAGAAGAGCAGAATCCACCCTGAACACCAGCGAAAAAGAATGGATATTGTTTGCAAACAGGAGGAGGAACAAGGGGGAGGCGGTAGCAGAAAAAGGCAGGCTGAGAGCCAAGGGCCCTAAAAAGGCAGCAAGTTTTAGAAAACACTCATTTGACTAATTTGCCTAATACAATAAAGAAAGGATGGTTTTATTTTCAAATGCAGAAGTGGTGATTGATTAGGTGGGCATTATATTTGCAGCATGTAGAATGAATAATGGTGGTGAATGGGTATGGAAAATATCTTACCAAGAAGGGGGGAAAAATCCATAAGTCATACAAGGCAGGGCTTTACAAAAATACCAACATACAACATTCAGAGAGAGTTTAAATAATAACAGACTGAATCTTGGAAGGAGTCCAAGAAAATGGGGAAGAGAGAGCACTACACACAGCATAATGGTTTCTAGACAATAGGCAATGAGAGAGGGTCTGCACATGCCTGGGAATGTGGTATTAGTGCTTTCATTAGTATAATTACCCAAATTTAAGGTCAAGTCACCTGTGTATTGCTGATAAAATGAATGATTTCTTTTAAAATAGAAGTAGTGCTTAAATTACCTAGGATGTTATAGGAATAGATACACCACGTGGATGAGATATTATAGAATTATTCCTATCTCATAGAGCAACATTCCTTATAAAGAATGGCACAGAATCTCAGCACATCTGCAGTATTCTAACATAGAACCCCGGGAATACATTTCCTTTCCCGAGTTCACTCTTTGCTTGAAGGTGGTCCCTCCTATTACTTAAAACATGCATTCCTTTGACAGTTTAAAGACGTTGTCTTAGAGTAGGGTTTACCCCAGGTAAGATGCAGCCAGATTTGGAAACCTGAACTCACATTTTGCAAGCTTTGATCAGTCATCAAATTGCAGTCTGAGTCAAAAAAAGACTGCAAATAGAAGGCTTGCCAAATTCTTGTACTTTGAATGTTTCTGAATGATGAAATTCCATAATGTGTTTTTTAAGTGATGGGATGGAGGATTTTACTCTTTTTCTTGTCACATAAATAACTCAAAAATTCCATGATTTAATTTTTCACCAGCATGAATTTCAAACAGTTGAGAAAAAAAAAAAAAAAAAAAAAACTTGAAGTGTCAAATTTAAAAAAAGCACAGGACAAGCCCATCATGTCCTTCAGGTAGGTCCCAGTTAGGTCTCAGCATTAATAGGGGTGCAGCCCAGACATCATATTTTTCAAATACTTCATGGGTGACTGTGTGTTCCAGTTTGAGAATCATAGCTATTTGTGGGAGACAAATGGTTTTAAGACCTGAGAAGAACTGCATTTTTTAAAAAAATGTTTTAAAAATAAGATCTGCAAGAGGACTTCGCATTTAATGGCTGGGAAGTTGTCCATCATCCCTTTCCAGGTGTATCATCTACCATCAAAGCTACACAGCCTCCCCCGGGGGGCACTGGGAGACCTTCTCCAGGGTGTGACCTTTGGCATCCCAACGCTGCCGAGGCATCCCTTCCAGAAGGACATTCTGTAACTCCAGCATCTGTGGCTGCCTGACTTGGGAGATGGATGGGCTGGGGGAGCTGAGAGGTGTCTTGGGGGAGCAGGACCAGGCAGATCCCCAGGATGGTAGGGGTCCCACAGCTGGGTGGTTCTAAGCCACCAGGTGTGTGAAAAGCCAAGGGATGCTGGTCCTATTTCTGCATGTTTGAGGTTATTTTCAAAATGTAAACAGAAGGAGAGTTAAAGGACAGAAATTTAGCAAGTAACCTGGTGGAATAGAGCTGCACCAAGAGAGAAGGTTGAAGAATGCACATCAACCCCACTGAGGTGAGCTGTGACCCCAAGGATACAAACAAAAGTTACGAAATCCATCACCAAGCGGATGGGAGTCCCCTCCCCCATGAGAACAGCTCAGAGTGCCCCACAAACAAATGAGCAGAGTTCAAAGGTCCTTCCACTACACTTCACAGGAGAGACCCTCTAAAACCTGGACCTACCTCCCCTACTAGGGTGCCACGGTGTTCTCCTGACAGGCATAAAACTGTATAAAACTGTATATATTCTCTACTTGCAAATCTGAGCTCCCAGCACTCCCCTCCACTCTCACTCAGAGGTCCGGATTCTTGGGTGATTTCTCGAGGGGTGCGGACAGGGCCTAAACTGCAGCTGGTCAACGCTGACTCTGTGGCACGAGAGTGAGGAGAGGATGGTCAACTGAGAGGGAACCACACCAGAGCGGCAGTGCCCGGAAGCACAGAGCAGCAGTTGTCTTTTGGCAACAATAGGGCTCACTCCCAGATATTCCGAAGCCACACCCCCTGGGCAACCAGAGGAGGCTGGGCACATACTCAGGTGGCAACCACCATGGAACAGATCTAGGATGGAAATGCAGGCCCCATGAGTAAAGGGTTTGCCTGAGGTGGTACTGGCCTGGGTGGAGCGCAGGGACTAGAAACACACGTACAGAGCTGGGAAGGTCCCAGGGCGGGGCTGACCCAGAGGACCGCTTTACTGAGCCTAAGACACACCGGGCCCTCAGGGGATTGTCAGCATATAGACAAAGGAACACAGGAGGCTAGAATTGACAGGTAACCAAATACAAACCTGCAGGAGCAAAGACAGGGCCTGAGGCGCAGGCTCTGGGAACTCAAAACAGCTTTTCTTCTGTAGGGGAATTTAGCAGGGATAGAAACAAATTCCCACAAAGTTGTTCTGTTCTGTTCTGTCAGTAACATCAATCAGGGGCAGGGCTAGAATTGAGTGAACACCCCCCAGCCTCCATCAAGCACCCAAGGTTGTCACACCTCACCTCCTCCTGCTAGATAGAGGCAGAGTGCAGCAGCCTGGCTGAGCAGAAATAGATTTCCTTGTGATTCAGGCAGGTGAAAACCCCTGGAGTATCTGTTCACAATAGGCAACTGGGTCACAGCCTTGCGGGGCTATCGGTGACTGGGTGTAACAGAGGTGAAAGGTAGGTAAGGAAGGAGGGATCAACCTTCCCAGACTGATCTATTTGCTAGGTGGGTCCCCTGACTCCACGGAGCACTGGAGCAACCCATATTTGAGTAGTCACTAGACTCCTGAGATCCAGTTGCCAGAGACCTTTAAAAACTCTCCCACCTGAGACAGGTGCTGACTGAGACAATTCATTTGGACCTTTTGAACTGAGGCAATCACCAGAGGACTATTCAGGTGGTGCCCTGGGTGTGTGGTTGTAGGAAGGTTTGATTTTCCTTTTCCAATTATTGCCTGTGGGGGGTGGGGTGACTTAATTCCTGGTATTTCTCCACAGCTGAGACTTCAACCAGTAGTAACTGTTTCACTAGGGTCAGAGACCAGCTGAAAACAAGACAGAACCACTTAGCCCCACCACACCAAACAGGTCTCCAGTTTCTCAGGCCATACCACTGTACAAGTCCTCAACAAAGCTCTAGGGGAAAAATCAAATGGTGTAAAACAATCATGGGGCAGAATCAGCGGAAAAACTTTGGTAACATAAATAACCAGAATAGATCAAACCTCCCCCCCCCCCCCCAAGGAAAGATATGGCAGATGTGACTGAAGATCCCATTCATAAACAGCTGGCCGAGATGTCAGAAATTGAATTCAGAATTTGGATTGCAAACAAGATTAAAAGAATGGAGGAAAATTTGGAATTAGAAATTTGAGGAGAAATTCAAAAGTTGTCTCAAGAATTGAACGAATTTAAAGACAAAACCACCAAAGATTTCGACACTCTGAAGCAACAATTGGCAGCCCTCAAAGATCTGAAAAATACAGTAAAATCCCTCAGTAACAGAGTGGAGCAAGCAGAAGAAAAGATTTCTACATTGAAGACAAAGACTTTCAACACTCCCAAACTCTCAAAGAGGAAGAGAAATGAAGAGCAAAAATGGATCTTTCTCTCAGAGAGCTCTGGGATAATTTGAAGAAGGCTAATACCTGCCTCATTGGAATCCCTGAAAGTGATGAAGTGGCCTCGCAAGGCACAGAGGCCCTTCTCCATGAAATTATGAAAGAGAAATTTCCAGACATGCCAAGAGATTCTGAAATTCAGATAGCAGACAGTTTCAGAACCCAAGCACGACTCAATCCAAATAAGACATCCCCCAGGCATATCATAATTAACTTCACTAAAGATAACATGAAGGAGAAAATTCTGAAAGCAGCCAGATGTAAGAAATCCATTACCTACAAAGGGAAGAATATTAGAATGACTGCAGATCTCTCTGCTGAAACTTTTCAAGCCAGAAGAGGGTGGTCATCAACTTTTAATATCCTAAAGCAAAATAACTTTCAACCCCGGATCCTGTATCCAGCTAAACTGAGTTTCATTTATGATGGAGAAATTAAATACTTTAATGACATTCATACATTGAAGAAATTTGCCATAACCAAAACAGCTCTTCAGGATATTCTCAGACCTATCCTCTATAATGACCAGCCCAATCTTCTACCACAAAAGTAAACTCACTCAGGAACTTTTGATCAAACTTCAACTTCCACAGTGGCAAAAGGATTAACAATGTCCACTGGACTTTTGAAAAGCTTGATACCCAAACTTTTACCAGACTTATCAATATTCTCCATTAATGTGAATGGCTTAAACTGTCCTCTAAAGAAGCACAGGTTAGCTGAATGGATACAAAAACTCAGGCCAGATATTTGATGCATACAAGAGTCACATCTTACCTTAAAAGATAAATATAGACTCAGGGTGAAAGGATGGTCATCCATATTTCAAGCAAATAGTAATCAGAAAAAAGCAGGTTTTGCAATTCTATTTGCAGATACAATAGGTTTTAAACCAACAAAATTAAGGAAGGACAAGAATGGTCACTTCATATTTGTTAAGGGTAATACTCAATACAATGAGATTTCAATTATTAATATCTATGCACCCAACCAGAATACACCTCAATTTATAAAAGAAACTCTAACACACATGAGCAACTTGAATTTCTTTAGCTCCATAATAGTTGGAGATTTCAACACTTCTTTAGCAGTTTTGGATAGATTCTCCAATAAGAAGCTGAGCAAAGAAATTTTAGATTTAAACCTAACCATCCAACATTTGGATTTAGCACACATATACAGAACATTTCATCCCAACAAAACTGAATACACATATTTCTCATCAGCCCACGGAATATCCTCCAAATCGATCACATCTTAGGTCACAAGTCTAACCTCAGTAAATTTAAAGGAATATAAATTATTCCTTGCATCTTCTCAGACCACCATGGAATAAAAGTTGAACTCAGTAACAACAGGAATCTGCATACTCATACAAAAATATGGCAGTTAAGTAACCTTATGCTGAATGATAGCTGGGTCAGAGATGAGATTAAGAAGGAAATTGCCAAATTTTTGGAACAAAATGACAATGAAGACACAAATTATCAGAACCTCAGGGATACCGTAAAGGCAATCTTAAGAGGGAAATTTAT
>CAUYPK010013434.1:117500-119083 GCA_963574355.1 Loris lydekkerianus | reverse complement strand
TATTAAAAACAATTGCTGTCCTATAACCCAACTATACCACAAGACTATGAGGAAAGAACCAAGGAAGGGGAAGGGAGGGGGGAGGTTTGGGTGGAGGGAGGGTGATGGGTTGGGCCACATCTATGGTGCATATTTTTATCTATAATAAAAAAAAAATATATATATAAAAAAAAAATAAAAAAATAAAAATACTAAATTAAAAAAAAAAACAATTGCTGTCATGGAGACAAATTAAAATAAATGTTACCAAAGGCTGGGAAGGATGGTGGAGAGGGTAGATAACGTGAGGATGGTTAATAGGTGCAAAATAGCTAGCTAGAATAAGCAATACTGCATAACATAACAACGTGACTGCAAGGGTTTTTTTCTATGCCTGCATATACTGATTTAAGTTTTTGAAAACATCAAACAGATTTACTCTGTATATACAGTTCAGCAGTCTGCACTTGTCATTGAGAAATGTATTGTTAATTAACATTATCCTATATTAGGAATATTTTTTATCACTTTTTAAAAAGTTGTACAGTATTTCTTTGTCTAAGTATCATCAACTGGTCTTCTGTTTGACATGTACAGTGATACAAATTCTTCACTATTATAAACATTTGATATTGAGAAATATTGAATTTGATTTATAAACATAGATAAATATTAGACCTTCCCTAATATTTCCATTGCTTCCTTGTGAATTATTCCTAGAAATAGCTCTAAAATACAAAGAATGCCTACCATGTGACTTTAAAACTCAAACCAATCATAGAATCAGGTGAAGGATACGTCTAGGCAATTCACAGAAGAAGAAAAAAATCTGAATGTTCAATTAGGATGCCCAATACACAGTAGGCTGCATAACGAAACTGAAAAGGGAAGAGAGAGTTTGTATGTTGGCAAGCAGTGAGTAATCTACCACCGAGAGGTATGATGGGCCAGTGGTAAAAAGCACATGGTTGGGCTCAAATCACAGCTCCATCCTTACTAGCTCTGTGACTTTGGGGAATTTAACAAACATTCTCAACTTCAATGTCCCCATCTGAAAATGAGGACAATAATAATACCCTATAGAGCTGCTGGGCCCACATGAAACACTGCACAGCACTGTAGCATCATTTAACACTGTGCACAGCAGTGCAGCATCATTTCATCATTTAACACTGGCACAGCACGATGACATCATTTAACACTGTTTACAGCACTGCGGCATCATTTAACACTGGGCACAGCACTGCGGCATCATTTAACACGGTGCACAGCACTGCGGCATCCTTTAACACGGTGCACAGCACTGCGGCATCATTTAACACTGTACACAGCACTGCGGCATCATTTAACACGGTGCACAGCACTGCGGCCTTATTTAACATGGTGCATAGCACTGCGGCATCCTTTAACACGGTGCACAGCACTGCGGCATCCTTTAACACTGTGCACAGCACTGCAGCATCCTTTAACACGGTGCACAGCACTGAGGCATCATTTAACACCGTGCACAGCACTGTGGCATCATTTAACACCGCGCACAGCACTGAGGCATCATTTAACACCGTGCACAGCACTGGGGCATCATTTAACACTGTGCACAGCAC
>CAUYPK010013434.1:0-112500 GCA_963574355.1 Loris lydekkerianus | reverse complement strand
AAAATAAAGTTATAGGCAAACTAAGACTTAGAGAAAAGTAATTCCACTATGATGTTAATTTTTCAGCTCCATTATAATCTTTATAGAACAACCACTCTACATGTGATCCCTGTTGATCTGGTAATTACAAGTTTACATCTACATATAAATGTGTCTACTGTATGTACATTCACATTCACACACATGTAGATTCCAAGCTTTAATCCCTATTAAGGGGCTCCTGGGCAAACACAAACCTAAGTGAAGTTTGGATTATACACTATCTGTTAAGAGCTCCTCTTAATCAGCAGTCGTGAAGAGAGGGAGGGAAGTAAAAGGACAGAGGGAAGACGAATAAATGAATAAGAGAGGCAGATTGGACAGGGATTAGCTTCCACACTGCGCTCTACCAGAAACACCCTCCGCTCCCTTTCTTCTACTAGATCTGCTCAAAAAGGCAAAAACACAGCCCGTGACTTAGTGGGTTGGAGACTGCGTGACAACAGAAAGGAAAGGGAGGAAGCCCGCGCCACAAGGGTCTGAATGGCCGAGACAGACTAGACCTATGGAGCGCACTCCGTACCGCGGAAACCAATCATCTCTGTACTTCCTCCCCTTTCCTACCCCACGGCCACTGTGAGAATGGGCTAAACAAACCTTCATGACAGTAAAGCCGGTCAGCCCCCAAAATGTGAACGCCATCAAGATTATGGTGACGGGAAAGCGCGACCGAGACGTTTGCCCTCAAGCCCGGGTCTGGGTGAGGGCCGGAGAAACTTCCCGCCCGAGGCATCCACCTCCCGGCTCCTCACCATGTGCATCGCCGCCTCCATCCACTTTTCGATGTCTTCCGCGGATACCAAGCACGCGCCGTCTGTAGACGGCGTGGACGCCGCCTTGGCCTCCATGCTGCTCTCGGCCGCCCCTCAGTGAGGCCGCGGCGGCGGAGCAGCGCGGGCAGCGGAACGCGGCGAGCGCAGGCCATCGTTTCCGGGGGGAGTCGAATGGCAAAGCACCCGGGAGCGCTTTTTGAGCGGACCGGGGCGCTCCGGACCAGTGAGCAGCCGGCGGCAGCGCGGCGGGTCGGAGAGCGCAGCTGCCCTACTGTAGTCCACGCCCCTTTCCCGCTCCAGTGACAGTCTCTGCGGAAAGTCGCGTTGGTGATTTCTGCAGAGCACCAAGCGGGACGACGGCCCTCCTGCCGGGTGGTGAGCTCAGGCCGGGTGGTAAGGAAACGGTTTCCTGGTGAACCAGCCCCTCGCCGTCAGACAGACCACATCCCCGGGGCCTGAAGATGCTGAGATCGATGTGGAATTTTCTGAAACGTCACAAAAAGAAATGCATCTTCCTGGGCACAGTCCTTGGAGGTGGGTGAGAGCGTGCTTGGAAAGGGGGTGGGAGAGGGGTGACTTACTTCTAAAACAGGGAGAGGCCAAACAATTCTAGTCGGGATAGAGGGGATCCCTCCAGCCATCAGCTGGGGGCAGGGTGGCGCACCTGTGTGCAGTTGGCGAATCTCTGTATGTCCTTTGCCCTGCTACTGCTCTTACTCAGTTTCTTCAACCTTGGAAGGACCCATCACAATTTAAGTTTATGTTTGGAGGCACCATTCTTCTACAGAGACATGTTTTTTAATTCTCTTCTACTGCTTTCCTGTAACATTCTTCGTTTCTATTTGGCACTCTCGTTACTTTGTCTGGCTTTCCCTCTTCGCGGGAGTTTCCTGATACTCCAGGAGCGTTACCCAAAGGCTGCCCTTGGGGTGGTGTTAAAGTTAAGTTTGAATTTTTGAAAACAGCACAATTGCACTGAAGGACTGGAAGATATAGACTAGACAAAGAAAGCCAAATCAATATTCCAGCTGTATTACTGCCATTTCAGAATACAAACTATGTAGTAAGAAAAATGCCTGTGGTATATTGTGCCATCTTCTTCAGGATTTTCAATGTTGGGATCATTGCCGATCTAGCTGACATAACTGAGTTGCACTAGCTGAGAGGAGATTTAGAAACAGATAAAAAAAAAAAAATTGAGACTTTTTTTCCTCATATGACATTCATGTCATAATATTCAGGGATTTGAAGGAGAGAATAGAAGACTTGTGAATTATATGAGAAGAAAATCTGGGAACTTTAAGAGGAAATTATTTTAAAACTTAAGTTTTTGAGAAATACTCTTTTCACTAATGACATGCTTTGGTTATGGAAGTACTTAAAACCAAGAATGGAAGTTTCCCAAAGAATTTGGTTGCTTTTCTCTTAACTATTTGATGGGTAGCAACTACTATTTCTGTTATCCCCCCAGCAATTTGAAATTAACAGTATCCTTAGCATCAACAATTCAGATGGTGGTTCTTGAAAGTTTGAAGCAGTTTTTGTTCATAAGGCAAAGATAGTGTTCTACGTGTCTCTAGTCTGTCACAAATCAATAATAACCATATATAAATTCTGATCACCTTCTTTGAGAAATCCTTTATATATAAAGTTTGTTTAATGATGTCTTCAGCCTCTGGTATCCAGTGTAGATGTAAATCATGCTAAGACTGCAGAGTACATTTTATTTGTAAAAGCTAAAAATAAATATAGCTTTATTTATGATGGAAAAAATATAAATGTTTTTGCCAGTATTGAAAGACAGAATATTATCTCTTTAGCAATCTCAGCAATAATAGCACAAATAGCATCCCCCTTCAGGGTTGTGGGAAATAATTAAAAATAATCACAGGGGGCTGGGTGTGATGGCGCACATCTATAACCCTAGCACTCTGGAAGGCCCAGAAGGGTGGATCCCCTGAGCTCAGGAGTTCCAGAACAGCCTGAGAAAAGCCAGACTTCGTTCTACTTAAAAATAGAAAAGCTTGCCAGGTGTTGTGGCGGGTGCGTGTAGTCCCAGCTACACTGGAGGATAGCATACGCCCAGGAGTTTTAAAAAATCTGTTGAAAGCTTAGAATGCATGCAAGAAATGGAATGCAAAAAAAAAAAAAAAAAAAAAAAAACTGGTTCAGAGAAACAGAAAGAGAAAATAATTCTAGTGATTTATATCAAAAAGACCATCAATATAAAAAAGAAAGTAGATAACCATGATTGGCATTTGTTTGAACTTTATGTTCTTTCTGCTTCAGGAGTTTTACAACATGTTAGATTTTAATTAATCTAATTTTAGAGATATTAATCATGTACCTTTATTGCTGAAGGTAATATGATTAGCAACACAAGATTTACAGATTTTTGATAGCAATAGCCTCCATTTATCAGGTGCCTACTTTATGCTGGGTACTGTGCTAAGCTCTTTCTATTTAGTGGGGATGACAACAGGACATTTATTGTTATCCCTATTAAAATGTGAGGCAACTAGAGCCCTAAGAATTTAAGAAACTTTTCTGATGTCTCAGAGTTAGTAACATGAAGCTAGAATTTAAACTCACTTATGTTAGACCCCAAAGCACATTCTCTTTCTACATTATGCCACTATGCTTTCATGGACTCTGGTCTGATAAGCAAAAACAAGTATACGAATAATTAAAATACAAAACCATGAACCGAATACTGAAGTATATGAATAATTAAAATATAAAACCATGAACAAATGTTCTACAGATCAAGCTGGCTAATAGCATACACATTTGTAAAAAAAAAAAAATCAGGAAGAACTTTATGGGACATTTTGATAGACTTTGACAGCTGGATAATATATCAACACACGTCCTCAAAAAAGTTTGACTAATCAGTAGTGGGGAGAATAAACTTAATAAAGTTTTACGACTAGATGTGCTGGTTCATGCCTATAATCCCAGCATTTTAGGAGGCTGAGGCTGAAGGATTATACTTGAAGCCTGGAGTTCCAAGCCAGCCTGAGCAACATAGCAAGACCTCTTTCTACAAAATGCATTTAAAAAATTACCTTGGCATGGTAGCATGTGCTTTTAGTCCTAGCTATTCAGGAGGCTGAGGCAGGAGGATCGCTTGAGCCCTGGAGTTAGAAGCTGCAGTGAACTATGATCTCACCATCATATTCCAGGATAGGGTGACAGAGTAAGACCCCAGTCTCAAAAAATAAAGCTTTGAGTTACAGACCTTTTTCCTTTATTTGGATGGGTGATTGCTTTAGACCAGTTTGTGAAAAGACAGTAGCGCCTAAACTTTTTGATTTTAAGTCTGCTTTATACTCTGAAAAATTAAGGACCTTATAGAGCTGTTGAAATGTTGTATCCATTAATGGTTACAATATTCAAAATTAAAGCCAAGAATTGTTAAAAATATTTATTAATTCATTTTTTTGAGATGGGGTTTTACTGGTCTTGAACTCCTGTCTCAAGAGTTCCTCTTGTTTCAGCCTCCAAGTAGCTTAGACTGTAGGTGCACACCACCCTTTTTATACCCTTAAAATAACAATAATAAACTTATATATTAACATAAATACACATTTTTTTTAAAAATTAGAAGAGTAGTGTTATTTTACATTTTGCACATCTAATATTCGACTTAATTGAAGAAAGCTGGATTCTCCCATCTCTTTCTGTATTCAGTTGTGATACCACATGTCATGTAGCCTCTAGAATTCCACTGTACATTCATGAGAGAATGAGAATGAAAAAGGCAAATAACATTTCAGTATTATTAAAAATGTTTTAACTTCACCAATTCCCTGAAAGTATTTCAGAGATACTCTGGGGTTCTCTGGCCACACTTTCAGAACATTGCTGGAGAACAGAGAACATCCAGATTCATATTTATTGAGTTGCTGATTTCTAAAACAAAGCCCTAACAATGATTTGAACTTATATCTTAAATCCTATAATCTCTGACCTCTTAGTGTTTTCATTCATTCTTTCATTCTGTCATTCAACAAACGTTTAAGTGAGAGTGCCTACTCTCATTGTACTGGAGTCTGTATATAAAAAGGAATAAGACATTTCCTGACTTTGAAGAACTCATAGTGTAGATATGGAAATAAACAAAAGTAGTGTGATAGAATAGTGCAAAAATAGAGCAGGGTGCTATGGAAGCATAGAAAATAATAGAATGGAGATGTCTGGCAAAACTTCATAAGGAAGAATTTCCTCATATGTTGTAAAGCTAGCAAGGAAAAGGGGCCATTCACAGAGACTGCTTTTGATGAATCAAAGAGGCTAAGCAAATAAGAAGTAGCAAAAGATGAATCTGGAAACAGATTGGGAAGGGCCTTCATTTTTAAGCCATTCTCCATATTTGGACACTATCCTTTATGTTGGTGCTTCTTAGACTTTAGAGTGGATAAAAATCACTGAAGGAGCATAATAAAAACATAGAATCCTTTTAACCAGATTCTGATTCTTTAGGTTTAGAGTGCAGTTCAAGAATTACATAATTCATTCAGCAAATGTTTATTGAACTCCAAGTAAGTACCAGTTAGAGTGTTATGTACTGAGGATGCAGCATCATACAAGACATTTTACAATATGAGAAATGTTCTAAAAACCTACATTTTTAATTACCCCAAATAATTTTGATGTAAGTGGAACAGAGAATATACATTTTCTTGCACTTAAGAAATGATGGCATGTTGTTGACTTCTAAAAACAGGAAAAATATAGTCAGGTTTATGTTTTAAAAAATCACTTTGCATATAAAGATGGATTAGAAGGATGTAAGAACAGAAGCATTAGGAAGCTGTTGATCTGGTTCAAGAGCATTAATAATAGTTAGGATCTAATTGAAAATAATGATAAGGGATTTGTAGAAAAGTAGCAACATTTAGGAAATATTGCTGGGGCTTGGCTCTGTAGCACAGTGGTTATGGCGCCAGGCATATACACAGAGGCTGGCAAGTTCAAACCCAGGCCAGGACAGCTAAACAACAATGACAACTGCAACAACAACAACAACAAAATATTTCTGAAATAGGGCAGCAACTGTGACTCAGTGGGTAGGGCGCCAGCCTCATATACCAAGGGTGGCAGGTTCAAACGCGGCCCTGGCCAAATTGCAACAACAAAAAAATAGCCAGGCGTTCTGGCAGGTGCCTGTAGTCCCAGCTACTCTGGAGGCTGAGGCAAGAGAATAACCTAAGCCCAGGAGTTGGAGGTTGCTGTGAGCTGTGACGCCACTGCACTCTATCTAGGGCGATAAAGTGAGATTCTGTCTCTTAAAAAAAAAAAAAAGGAAAGAAAATTTCTGAAATAGAATCAGAGTACTGTAGAAGGATTTGATGTTCTATTGGATTGGGAATGATGTTAATAGATTATTTTCAAACTTTTACTACAATTATTAACCTAGTAAAATAGTTATATTGCAGGGATTTTTGTCCAGAAAGAGAAGAACTGAATTACTGAAAGACTGGAAGATATTTTGTTTTACCAACAAGGTTATGAAAGGAAACTTCAAAGCATTTTACATTTATTTTTTGAGATATTTAGTAAATGTTTTAATTATTCATAAATAAAGTCATAGCTACAAAAGGAACTTTAAAGCTTATATAATCTCAGTATTTTATTTTATGGAAGAAATTTAGACACAAACAGAGGACTTCCTCAAAAGTCACCTAACTAGTTAGTGCCAGGGCAGTCAATATGTCCCGTCTTCTTTAAGCCAGGATTCAGGCTACCAGTCAAATATATAGATGTCCTGTAATCTATATTTTAGCTAATGAATTCTTTGCCCTTATTTTTCTAGGGAGACATATCTAACAAGAACAGAATTTGTGAATTTTGAGTATGAGAGCTTGGGTGAATGAGACCTTATGTAGGAACCTACTTCAGTGCTACCTCAGGAAAAATAATGGATTGTATGATTTTATCTTCCATGTATTATTAGTTTGCTAAGGCTACTGTAAGAAAGCACACTGTCTGGGCGGCTTAATCAACAGAAATTTATTATCTCACAGTTCTGAAGGTTAGAAGTCCAAGACTGGGGTTTGTTTCTTTCTGTGAGATGTAAGAAAAGCCTTGCTCTGAGCTTTTCTCCACGGCTGGTAGGTGACCCTCTCCTCCGTGTTTTCACATCTTCCAATATCTTTGTCCGAGTTTTCTCTTCTCATAAGGACACCAGTCATCCTGTGTTAGGACCCACTCTAATGACTACGTTTTAACTGATGACCTCTAGAAAGATTCTGTCTCCAAATAAGGTCATATTCTGAGGGACTAGAGCTTCAACATGTGAATTGTGGGATGATACAGTTCCACCCATAACAAGTCGTTTTCTTTTTTAATTTAGTTAGACTATATACTTATCGAACAACTAACAATTCCTAATTTTTTTTTTTTATCATATTTGTGAGAATCTGATGAAAACAATGGGACCTTCTTCCCAGAAAAACATATATACCAAATAAGTTCACTGTTATTCCAAAAAGATTCTTAGCTATGCAAAGGGAGTCATTTCAGTGTTTTATTTTATAGTATAATTTGAGAAATGCAATAATCATTTTACACATAACTTTCAGTAACCTGTTGTGCGAAACATAAGCAATTTATTTAGATCTACTTGTTATGTCAGAATTGCCTGTCAAAGGTTTGCTTTGTGGAGTATTAAGTGAGTTTCTTCACTCTCTTGCTATTGTGGCACTATCACAGAAAAAGTAACCATGAAGCCATTTATATGAACTTTTATTTGTTCTTTAAACATAGTTATGTTTATTTCCATGCAAACATATTAACAGTAAGCATGTTTTGTCTAATTATTTTTAGCACATACTCTTTTACTGAACCATTGTTTTTAAGAATATATAAATAATGTCTCATCAATTCACCTAACACCTGTATTAGGGAAAATAACTCAGGGTGTGTGTTTGCTTTGCAGTTCCTACAGGGATACCCCTTTTCCACTTGTGACAAACAGACCAAATCCAATTATTTAGGTCATACACAATTCTCAGATTCTCTATGGTAGACACGTGGGGCCATAGACAGTGAGGATTAATTACTTCCTTACAATGTGGATGCCATGTTATAATGAAACCAGGTTCTGACACATGTAATAACATCTATTAGAAAGCAGAGATGAAACAGTAACACACTATTCCATAAACTCATGGAAGTCCCTGCATTCTGTCCTTTTTTGGCACTACTACAGAACCAAGCATAAAAGATGTACATAAAGCAAATGCAGCATAATTCTAGCTGTAGAATTAAGCTGGCCAACTGCTTAACTCATTTGACTAAGAATCCTCCAAACCAGCACCTAAGGATCCCAGTTTAAGACATTCCTAAGGGTGAAGAACTTATGAGATTCATATATTCTAGTTCATATGAATATTACTAAAATGTTTTAGCTGGTCCAGTATCTTGAAAGCCACTAGTATAATTTATGAAAATCCATTCCTGGTATTCATTATTCTAATTAGTAAAATACTTGGTGCTGATCAGAGATAAAACTTACTTGAAGTGCTTAAGCTGTGAAGTGTGGCTTTTGATCAAATGCTAGCTGACCACTCTGGAGTGTTCACATTCCCAGGTATGGTAGTGACTGCCCTTCATGTGTTGATTGGATTACAGACAATGTGATATTTACATTTTTCTACTGTGATGTTACAATTTAGAAATTGCAGTGCCCTCTTCTTTCTTCCTTTTCTAATTAAGTAACTAGGTTTTAAATGATATAAATTTCCTTCTCTCTCCTTTTCTCAGAAAGAAAGATCTTTCTAACAATAACACATGGATAAACAGATATCTGTCTCCCTACCTACCTTTCATTTTTCCTTTTAAAATTGTTATATTTTTTAAAAGTATTTTGTGTTCATTGAAGAAAATATGAAAAATATAGACAAGCAAGCAGAACAAAAAAATAACCTGTTATCCCACCATTCAACAATCATCATTAAAACCTATCTATTTTTCTGTATCTGTTTCTATTTAAAAAAAAGTCCCTCTCACCTCTGCACTGTAGCCTGGCACTAGGATATTTTCTTGAATCAGTATCTATTTAACAATATAAGTGGGTTATTTGACCATGAGGAGAGTTGGGGGGATTTGGAGACAGGGTCTCACTCTGTTGTCCAGGCTAGAGTGCAGTGGCATCATCGTAGTTCACTGCAACCTCAAAAATTATCTTCTTGCCTCAGCCTCCCTAGCTGCCAAGATTACGATCATGTACCACTGCCTTTGGCAAATTTTCTATTCTTTTGTAAAGATGAGGTCTTGCTCTTGCTTGGATTAGTCTCTAACTCCTGGCCTTAAGCAGTCCCCCACCTCAGCTTCCCAGAGTGCTGGAATTATAGGTCATGAACCACCGCACCTGGCCAGCAATGTAGTTTTTAATAGTTGCATAAGATTCCATTGTATGTGTATACCATAAATTATTTAAACCATTCTCTATTATTGAACATTTATAATTTCTCAAGTTCACTATTAAAGGCACTGTCAGACTTTTTAGACTTAACTCCTTTCTGCTTCTTCAGACTTAGTACTTGTGTACCCATCATTTCCTGTCACTTGCTGTTAAAATGCTAATCTGATCCTTTTTTTAAGTTAGTGTTATACAGTTCTTTAATTTAGGTTTTCATAAGTTATAATTTTTAGCTTTTCACTAAAATAAACTTATAATTAGATAAAGCAGGCTAAAAATACTGTTTGAAATTTTTAGTACTCTAATATTCTAGCTTATTTTTAAAAATGGTTTTAGGAGTATATATCCTGGGGAAATATGGACAGAAGAAAATCAGAGAAATACAAGAAAGGGAGGCTGCAGAATACATTGCTCAAGCTCGACGACAATATCATTTTGAAAGTAACCAAAGGACTTGCAATATGACAGGTAAGAAAAAAGAAACATTTATATTTATATAAAATTGTTTGATGACTTTTATTAGTTTGTATACCCCCTGGATCAAATTTGGAGGAAAAGGCAAAAGAAGAATGATAAATCTAGCAAGTGTTTGCATCGTTTAACTGAAATACATATTTTTTTTTAGACAGTCTCACTTTGTCACCCTCAGTAGAGTGCTGTGGCATCACAGCTAACAGCAACTTCCAACCCCTGGGCTTAGGCTATTCTTTTACCTCAGGCTCCTGAGTAGCTGGGACCACAGGTGCCTGCCACAATGCCTGGCTATTTTTTGTTGCAGTTTGGTTGGGGCCAGGTTCAAACCCGCCACCTTCAGTATATGGGGCCGGTGCCCTACTCACTGAGCCACAGGCACCACCCTAAAATACATCATTTTAATGTACATTTTAAAAGTCTTTATAAAGCAATATTAGTATGTTTATTCATTTTATTTATTCATTCAGCAAATGCTAGTGATGCCCAGCACTGGGGAAATAGGAGTTGAACAAAAAAAAAAAAAATCCCTGACCTTTGATTTTACGTTCTAGTAAGAGGAAAAGATGATAAACAACAAATAGTTAACTTTAGGCAGTGATGACTGCCTTACAAGAATAAAGCCAAGTGTGGAATGAGGATGCTTTTTAAAACAGAGCAATTAGGAGAGTCATGTTTCTTTGATATGAAAGAGGAGAAACCAAGTGATACAGTGTAGGAAACCATGCAGAATGCCTGACATTTGGACATGCTTGGGGCATTCAATAAACAGCAAAAACTCCATGTATCTAGAGGGTAAAGAGCAATGGTGAAGTGCTTAGAAGCAAGGCTGCAAAAGTGGGCCGGATCCCACTGGGCTTATAGGTCAGAGTAAAGAGTTATAATTTTGTTAAATTTGCAGTAGGCAACTACAGACCCATAAGTCTATCTCAATGCTATACACTGAGTCAGTGTTAATTAACATTAATAATTTAACCTCCAGCACTAGAAATACAGTATTAGGAGAATGCCATAACAAAATCCACCAGCCCGTATTTGAAGGGAACAGGTATTACGTTTTAACTGGCATAATTCCTTGAAGAATTAGTTGTCAAATCCACATCAACCTGTTTTTCTTTTTTATTGTTCAAAGCTTAATCTTTTTTCTAACATTTTTATCAAGCACAATTAATTTAGAAAGAATTTTTAAAGGCAGGTTGTTCACTTTTAAAAGTAGAACTTTTTTAGAGTTTGAAAGGACTTAATTATTAGTTCACTAACCTTATTTATTGATTTATTGATTTATGTTTTGAGACAGAGTTTCGCTCTGTGCCATGGGTAGAGTGCTGTAGCATCAGAGCTCACAGCAACCTCAAACTCTTGCATTCAAGAAATCCCCTTGCTTCAGCCTCCCCAGTAGCTGGGACTAAAGATGCTGGCCACAAAGCCCAGCTAGTTTTCCTATTTTTAGTAGAGGTGGGTCTCAGATTTGCTCAGGCTGGTCTCAAACTCCTGAGCTCAGGCTATCCACTTTCCTCAGCCTCCCAGAGTGCTAGGATTATAGGCATGAGCCACCATGCCAGCCTCTAGCTCCCTCATTTTAAGGCTCAGTTCAAGAAAATTAAGTGACACGACTAAAGTTACAGTCGGAGTATGATTTTTAATATTCGAGGTAATAATGCTCAGAAAAATACCTTCATTCTTTAAAGCAAATACTAATCCTAAATACTGCATATCATGACACATTCTCTGTTAAGGCACAGAGAATAAGAACTCAAACTCTCAGACGAGGCCAATCCGGTACATTTCCCAGTTTGTCTTGTATTATCTGTGTGTCTTTGGACCAGTTTAAACCTAAGTTCTCTCCTCTATAAAGTGGACATCTTAAAACCCACTTCATAAATGTTTTGTAAGGCTGTAATGAGTTAATATATGCAGTACTTGGAATATAGTAAATACTCAGTAAATGGTAACTTTTTGAAGATCACATAATTCTGTAAATTGACATTCAGCATTCAATCTAGTGGTGCTGCCCAGGACATTTTAATGAGTTTTTAGAAAACAGTTTATTTCAGTTTTTCAGAAAATAGTGTAAGGTAGCTGCTGGGGTCCCAAAACATATCTCAGTTTGGCATGGGTCAGTTTGGGTCCCCCAGGAAGCAGATGCTGAGATTGGCTTATATGTGCAAGAGACCCATTAGGAGAAATGCCTATGACGAATAGAGAAGGGGAGGCCTTTCTACCACAGTGCAGTCCGAATGCTTGTGAACAGAAAGGGAGGAGGAAGGAAGATTAGGTAAGAAGAGTCTAAGACGACAGAACATTCTAAGAAAGTTGGGGCATGCCAATGAGGAGTCTGCAAGCCAAAGTTGCTGGTAGAGGAGAATAGAGGAATGGGTCTGCATCCACCTGAGCACTGTCCTTAACTGGGAGCAGTGCAAACATGGTAATGGATCCAGAAGCGTGGCAGCTGGGGCTGTCAGTTAACACTGCTCCTCCCAGTTGTTGTGGGTTGCACGTTTCCTTTGTTTGTTTGTTTTTTATTTGGTTTGGTTTGGTCTTACATTACTATGACAATCACAACTCTCAGATGAACAATGAGCTAAGTATGTGCTATTGAAAATAAAATATGGAAATCACTAGGAGTCAAAATCACGAAAAACTTCACAAATTATCTTTCTGGTATGTATTGAAAACGGAGTTACAAATAATATGATTAAATTTCTATCCTTTTGGATAAGATGTAATGGATATACTAGAAAAAATTAGTATTTTGGAGTAAATATAACTAGTTTTCTTGCCCCAGAAGTTTTCCCTTTTAGAATGTAGTGTTTGTGATCACTCAACACTTTTTCATTTTATTATCATTATCATTTTATTTAGTGTTAGTATTGAAATTCATCTGAAATGTATATTTGTACATTTCTCCAACATTTCTTATTTTATGTATAGAGCAATTAATGAACTCCCAAAAATTACATGCAATTTTTTTTTCTACAGACTACTATGGCTCATTTCATCTTTACATAAGTCTTAGGATTAACAAACAGTTCCTGTTGACAAAACTAGCACTAAAATTCAGGAGTTCTTAATGCCTAGCCCAGTGCATTTTTGTATAGGTTATAATAAGTGCTTATGGCTTTTTAGTGTTTAATAAATAAGTTTTTCTAAAATTAGAAATAAAATATGAAGCAAAAAGTATAGTGAAGATAATATTTTTGTTTATTTTCATTGTATGAGAAGCAAACATTTCTTGTAAAAAAAATTGGAGAGTACAGAAAGGAAGAAGAAAACAGAATTATTTATAATCAAAAGATGACCACAGTTAATATCTGGGAATAATTTTCCATTTATTTGTATATAATAAGTTTATATTATTACTATTAATAATAATAATTTGAATTCTCTAACTCTGACCAACTCCTGCTAGTTGCTAGCTCTGTCAAATAGACTAAAACAATGTGCATTTCTTAGTGAGGGCAGTGACCTTTTATTTTCTGTTTTACTACAGTGCTATCCATGCTTCCAACATTAAGGGAGGCCTTAATGCAGCAACTTAATTCTGAGAGCCTCACAGCTCTGCTAAAAAACAGGTAAATGCAAGTTTTAGCATTTTCGTTTAGGTACCACACTTACAATATATAGAATGTAGATCTTATATCACTTTGAAATTATTAAAAAATGTAATGATTCACTGCTTATTAAATGTGTTCCTGAACCAGATACTGTGATGCTAACAAAGTTATATTAAATTTTGTGCTTCTTGAAGAGTTTATAGTGTAAAGCATGTGAACGTATTTTTTTAAATAAAGTATATGAAACTTGTATTTTAAGTTAATAAAATGAAGAACATAACACAGGCATACAATACAGTACTAGTAATTTACATTACTGTGATAGTTTATTGTTTCCAAAGCACTTTCACATATATGACCCTGTCTGTGAAATGCAGTTGGATGTGGTAATTTGGTATGATGCTATGTTAGAGAAGACTTCCCCAAGAAAGTGGCTTCTTTATGAAAAACATGCAGGCAGTGGTTTCAATAAATACATTTTAATTGTTGTCCTCTTACTAAAATAATCAATTGCCTTGTAATCACCTGTTCAATAGCTAGGTAGAATGAGGTGTTCTTCCTTCTCCCTTTTTTAATTGTTACTGCATGATCTCACTTATATGTGGCATTTTAAAGATTGTTTTTGCAAATAAGATTGCAACCCCTGCGTTTTTCTGATTTCCGTGTGCCAGGATTATTGTTTTCCTTCTCTTCCTCCTGAGTGTTGTGTTATCCATTGATGTTATGTGTGTTTCTTGGAGATAATAGATATTAAGCCTGAGCTTTTGTATCTAGTCAGCCAGCCTCTGCCTTGTTAGAGGAGAATTCAAGCCATTCACATTTTTTTGAGAAAACTGATAGATATGGTAGAATTTGGGGCACCTTGTTTTTCAGAGGTCTAGAGCTTTTTTTATCCCTTTCACCATTATGGAAGCTAGGCTTTGTTCCTTAATCTCTGGGTGTATTTACTTTGGTGGTGGACCATCGTGCTATTCATTATGAAAAATGGATCTGAGTACTTCCTGTAGAGGTGGTCTAACTATGGCAGATTTCCTCAACATTTGGATGGCAGTAAAATATTTGATTTCTCCATCACAAATGAAACTCAGTTTAGCAGGATACAGGGTCCTGTGCTGAAAATTATTTAAGAAAGTTTAAGTTTGATGACCATCCTCTTCTGGCTTGAAAAGTTTCAACTGAAAAATCTGCAGTCGTCAGTGGTCCTTTCTTTTTTTTTTTTTTTTCTGTTTTTGGCCGGGGCTGGGTTTGAACCCACCACCTCTGGCCTACTCCTTTGAGCTACAGGCATTGCCCCAGTGGTACTTTCTTGAATGTCTCACTGTGCCAGGTCTGGTGCTAAGTACTTTCCATATTTGCAACCATTTAATTTAAACAGTATTCCTGGGAAGCAGATATTATCTCTATTTTGCAATAGGATTTTAATGCTCAGACACTTTAAATAGCAAGCTGGAAAATTTCTTTGAAAATGTTTTCTATATTCAGAGAATACTTCCCAAAGTAACAATGAATTTGTGTACTTGGGATTTTTTTTTTTTTATCTGATTAAAGGCAAGTGATAAGCGTTTTTCTCCTTTACATAGCATCATTCTTAGAGATAGACAGACTTTTCCTTTCTTCTTACTGATATGTCTTATCTTAAAAATTAGCTCATATAATTGCAAAGAATTAGTTCACATAATTATAAACAGAAGCAGATTGCTTTTAGTCAAGTAAATACTTAATTATCAGCTATGTATGTATGCAGAAAGATTTTAATTGCTATAAGTTTTAATCTAATGAGAAGGTAAGACAAATGAGTGAGTAGCACTTTTGTAAAAATCATATAATAATGAACATACTAACCATGGTGGCATCTTCCTTGGTGGATCTTTATTTCCTGTAAGGCCCAATGTTCCAGGTGCTTTGGAGAGGTCAAGATAATTAAGATAAGGTCCCTTTCCTTTTAAGGCTTTGTCATCTAAAGGAGATATATGTATAAATTATCATAATTCCACACATACTATGTTTATTGTTGTGCTAAAAAATAAAAGCAAAACGTGGGGCTCGGCGCTGTAGCCCAGTGAGTAGGGCACTGGCCACATACACAGAAGCTGGCAGGTTTGAGTCTGGCCTGGGCCTGCCAAACGATGACAACTACAACTAAAAAATAGCTGGATGCTGTTGTAGGCCCCTGTAGTCCCAGCTAGAGGCTGAGGCAAGAGAATCGCTTGAGTGCAAGAGTTTGAAGTTGCTGTGAGCTGTGACGCCATGGCACCCTACCAAGGGCAACATAGTGAGACTCTGTCTCCAAAAAAAAAGGGGGGGAGGGTGGCGCCTGTGGCTCAAAGGAGTAGGGTGCCAGCCCCAGCCAAAAAAGAAATAAAAAGAAAACTATGGGGAGAAAATGTAGGAGTATAGAAAAAAAAAATAAGATTAATTTTGATGGATGATCTTGGAGAGCTTTAAAGAAAAAGATTAATTCCCCTTTTCTTACTCAGTACACAGGGAGGAGAGTTTCTTAGATTCTGAAAAATTTAAGATGGACAACAGTTATTCACTATTTCCTCTTTAAATACCTCAATGTTGATTTTTTTTTTTCTCTAGCTTTCTTTTGATTTAAAATTACCATTTGCAATTTGGTGATGGGGAGTGTCCGTTTGAAAAATAGTTGTATAAAAAAGGGCTTGAGCCCTTTACAAAGTGTAATTACATAAGGCCACCACTCCTGTGACTTCTTTTATATTGGTTTAATATGAGACTCTGGTCTCATATGAGCCTGTTCAGCAAGTTAGTTTTATCTTTAAACTAATTGTGGTAATAACTGATCAGAAATAAACAAATGCTTTTACAATCTACTTTTATCAGTTTCATGGTAGCCAACAAATAGCCATCCCTGTTTCTAATACTTGGCTTTCTAATTAATGACTGATAATGGCAATAACATTTAAAAGGCAAAACAACTCAAACACCCTTCCTCATAAGACAGGTAGAACACTTTGAAAGGATTAGTTTAATTCTTAAACAAATATTTTAGTTACATTAAAGAGTCTTCCTATATTTACCTTGGAAGTTATTTCCATTAGACAAATCATTTCCCCTGTTCTTTTGTATAGATTTAGTATCTTACATAGGTTTTGGAATGTTTAAAAAGATAGTGTCAATATCTTAAAATCTAACTTTTAAAGTCTAATAATGGCAAGTGTCAACACCAAAAAATGTCTCGGGTAACTATAACTCTGTCTTCTTCCACCAAAGTCACCTCAAATAAAATATAGTTTGAGCAAACATAGTTTCAATTCAGGTACTCTAATTTGCCCTTCCACAGATTGCTGCTACTAAGTACTGTCTATATTGAAATTTTTGAAACCACTATTTTTTTTTATCTTGTTTCATTTCAAATTTTTATAAAAAGTACTTTGAAATTTTTCTTAGGAGCAATCAAAAGAAGATGTGATATACTTGTGTTGGGTATCTCACTCTTGAATTGTAGTTGAAATATAGCATTCCCCTATGAATCTTGAACAATAGATGAGATTAAGGTTGCAGTAATGTCCTGAAGTATTTCCTCCACACATCTGCACCTGTGCCATCTAGGAAAGGGGTGATTGAAGCACTAGAATCTGCTCACTGGCAAAGAAAGATGATATCTCACAATTGCAACATAACTCAATTTCTTCCTGAAATGCAAATTTATGTCTGAATATAACATAGAGAATATGGGCTTGTATTTTGTGTATCTGTGCTTTTTATTTCATTTTTCTAGTAATTTATTTTTTATTATATATAACCAAAATATCACTTTGTGATAAATTGGAAAAATAAAAGCCCCCCCCCCAAAAAAAAACCCTGGTTCTTCCACATAGGTGGTTTGAAAAGCCACAAAGGTCATCCATATAGCACATCCACACAATGGTGTACTACACCTCAGTTAAAGGACTGCTAATACAGTCTGGACGCTTTCCCCTCCCAATCTCCTATTGAAATTTGACTCCCAGCGTTGGAGGTGAAACCTAAAGGAAGTACTAGGATCTTGGGAGCAGATCCCTCATGGCCATAGTAATGAGTGACTCCTCACTCTATTTGTTCACAAGAGAGCTGATTGTTTCTAAGAGCCTGGCACCTCCCTTCTCTCTCTGCTCCCTGTGTCACCGTGTGACACACTTGCTTTCCCTTCATCTTCTGCCATGAGCAAAATCTCCCAGAGGGCCTCACCAGAGGCAAATGCCAGCACATATTTCTTGCACAGCCTGCAGAACTCTGAGCCAAATAGACCTTCTTTTCTTTATAAATTACCCAGCCTCAGGTATTCCTATATGGTGGTGCTTGCATAGTTTTATAGTGGTGCTATTTTATTGTGACTTATTGTTGTTAATTTCTTACTGTGACTAATTTATAAATTAAACTTTATCATAGGTAAGTATGTATGGGATGAAAGGTTCAGTCCTATTGAGGTTTCAGTCATCCACTAGAGGTCTTGAAACATATCTCCTAAGGATAAGGGGTGGACCACTGCACTACTATGGAATGATCTCCATAAGATATATTTCTGTATTTTTTAAAAAGGTAAAGAAAAATGTGTATAGTATGCTTCCATTCATCTAAGGAGTAGTTATGAAAATACATACACATACATGTACTTATATAAGCAAAATAACAGAAAGTTAAAGCATTTTTTTAAATAGTCACCTTAGTACACTGGATGCGGTGGCTGACACCTGTAATCCTAGCACTCTGGGAGGCTGAGGCTGGTGGATTGTTTTTCAAGAGTTTGAGACCTGCTTGAGCAAGAGTGAGACCTCAACTCTACTAACCAGAAAAACTGAGGCAAAAGGATTGCTTGAGCCCAACAGTTTGAGGTTGCTGTGAACTATCACAATGCCACGGCACTCTACTCAGGGCCACAGAGTAAGATTTTCTCCTTAAAAAAAAAAAAAAAGAAATGAGATATCACCTAACCCCAGCGAGAATGGCCTATATCACAAAATCTCAAAACTGCAGATGCTGGTGCAGATGTGGAGAGAAAGGAACACTTTTACACTGCTGATGGGCCTGCAAACTAATACAACCTTTTTGGAAGGAAGTACGGAGGACCCTCAAAGAACTCAACCTAGACCTCTCATTTGATCCTGCAATCCCATTACTGGGCACCTATCCAGAAGGAAAAAAAACCCTTTTATTCTAAAGGCGTTGTACTAGGCTGTTTATCACAGCCCAATTTACAATTGCCAAAATGTGGAAACAACCTAAATGTCCTTCAACCCAGGAATGGATCGGTAAGCTGTGGTATATGTATACCATGGAATGTTATTCAGCCATTAAAAAAAAAAATGGAGATTTTGCAGCATTTGTACTACTCTGGATGGAGGTGGAACACGTTATTCTTAATCACAGGAGTAGAGAAGTATGAATCCTATGTATTCAATTTTGATATGAAAACAATTAATGACAATGACACGGTGGGTGGCATGGGGGAAGGGGAGAGCAGACAGAAGGAGGGAAAGCGTGAGGGAAAGGAAAAAAAGAAAAAGAAAAGAAAATAGTGACTAATTCTCACATAAATTGGATTTAATTTTGACCAAAGTACATTACTTAAACATTAATTTTTAATTCAACTTGTTAATATGTTGTTTAAGATGTTGTATCCTCATTTATAAGCGACATATGTTCCCCTTTAGAATAATATATTTTCTCCAATTTTAATATCAGGTGTACCCAGATCAAGTAGTATGATTTTGAAATATTTCTTCTTTTTCTATTGTCTATAAGATTTGGCATGATCTGTTTTTCGAAATTATCTTTTACTTTTATTTATAAATAGTAGTTGTTTATTTTTTGATACTTAAAAAAAAATAAGAAGTTAACTGATGACTCCATACTTAACCTCAGAGTCAAAGCATTTATAATAGACATACTCTTATTTGACAATGTGAATGTTACTTTCTTTGCATTATTCTTATTGCTTAATATTTCAATGTAGCAATCGTCTGATTCCTTTTCTGAATGTATTTATGTTCGTTTGTTCTTTATGAGGTTTTTGTTTCTAGTCCTTATGTTAAACCTTGTTATTGTTATTAAATTTTAAGCCTTTTTTGTTTTGTGAAGGCAAAAAAATGGAAACCTAATAAACACGTGTATGTAAAAATAAAAAAAAATTTTAAAAAGGAAGAATCACCTGTGAAGAAGGGAGAAATAGGAGGGATAAGAACAGACATCCCTTAATATACTGTGTTGTATAAATTTGACTTTGGATATCATATAAACATTTTACATAACTATAAATGTCCAAAAGTTGATAGTACAATAAATCAGGTTAGCTTAAATATGATTTTAGTTAGTTGTACAACCACAAAGACAGAAACTATGCCAAATTACCTTTAAAAAGAAATTTGACTATGTATCCTTAGTGGGATATATGCTGTTTCCACACAAGGAATAGGACAAACAAAAAGCTTAAGCTCTTTTTAATATTGCTATTATTATTCTGAGACTGTTGTATACCGTGGGAGGCATGAAGCAAATTAATAATTATGTTGGTTTCACTAATTTTTAGTGTGGACAAAAAGAAACACAGGTGAAAGATTACTGAGATTAAGTTAAAAATCCTATGGCTGATTTTAAGTTAGAAGTATTAGTATGAATTCCTGATGTATTTTTACCTCTTTGAATAAATGTACACATGAATATATACACATATTTATTAGCTTAGTCTACTGAGAAGTCTTAGAGAAATGATTGATTTCAAGTCTAAGCAAGAGTTAAACAGCATGAACCAAGAACAACTTTTCGTGTCAAAAAGTTGAAAGCTTTTTGCTTTCAGTGCTAATACAGGATTATATAAATTATAAATATATAATTTAGGAACCAGCTTCCAATGGTCAGAGATGGGCAACTTGAATATCACTGGAGTAAGAACTGTAATGCTTTGAAACATATGAGCGATGTATATAAATTCATGTGTTCATAATGATACCAGTGATAAAAAACACCTCATATTTACCTTGGAAAGATGACTTATAAAACAGTAAATTAAGGAAAGAAATTAATATTTCTCCTGCTCTCCTATAGATTTTATAATAAATAAATGCATAATAATGAAGAAGAGACTAGTAGAAGCATATATACCAGAGATAGTGGTTGTTATCATTGCTTACTAGGATTTTGATTGTTTTTATACTATATTTAGTGGGCTTTGTTTTCTGCAGTTGTCCTATTTTAGTTCTAATTTAAAAAAATTAAATAAGATGTATGAAGTTCAGAGTTTTCCATTAGATTACCTCAATTAATATTTTCGTATTTTCTGACTTTTTTAGGCCTCCAAACAAGCTAGAAATATGGGAGGATCTGAAGATAATAAGTAAGCCTGCATATCCCACGTAACAGCACATTCTTAAAATACAGTAGAACCTCTATAACTTGACCACCTAAGAGACTAACAAACTGGTCAACATGTGGAAGTGGTCAACTGTTTTGTACATGTGGTGCATGTCCAGACTGTGAAAATTAGGTCAACTTAAGGAGGTGGTCAACTATG
This sequence comes from Loris lydekkerianus, assembly GCA_963574355.1. NCBI lineage: Eukaryota > Metazoa > Chordata > Mammalia > Primates > Lorisidae > Loris > Loris lydekkerianus. Next base: position 91,725 of record CAUYPK010013434.1, on the reverse strand, counting down.
GATCTAATGTATTTATAAAGGGAAATTTTTGTGTTCTATCATGTGGACAACTCTTCTTTACCTGCCTCATTGAATTTTGTTAGAATCAAATAAAATAATACAAAGAAATATATCAGTGTCATAGAAAGTGCTCAGTAAATGTTAGTGGTAGTGGTTGCACCATTATTGTTCTTGTTATGATGATCATAGGTAGAACTGTCCTAGACTACTACATATGCTTTTATTAAGCACTGACATTTTATTAAGTACTTTTATCAAGTACTCTAATATTATCGTACTTAAAAATAAGTTTTTATTCTAACTTTAATATTATATGCAAACTTATGTTAGTGATAAAAATTTGAAACAAAGAGCTATCCTGGGGCCTATCTGCTTATGTCTCAGAATTTCATACTACCAGTTATTTCTGTTTTCCCATATCCATTCAACTAGTCCTTGTCAACAGAATGATATTAAACCTTATGTGAAAAAAAATTAAACCTCTCTAGTACCCCGTACTTCCTTTCTGCTGCTGCACTTTCTCACACTCCTTATGACCAAAGATTTCTACATTCCTTTTCTTCTCTCCTTCACTCCTACTCACTCTTGATGCAATACAGCCTGGCTTCCACTCTGGTGTCTCCACCCACGCATATCTCTCAAGCACCAGGAATAATTGCTATTTGCCAAATCCACTGGACGTTTTCCTAGACCGCTCAGCAGCAGTCAGCACCTTCACTTTGTCCTGTGTTTTAAATACTGTCTTGGGCTCCTGTGAGGTCTGGTGCCAGGCTTTCTCCTGCCTTTCTCTTCCCGTCTTCAGTCCTGACACAGGCTCATCCTCCTTGACCACTCTGGAAAGCTACAGGTGTTACATGCTCAGCCCTCTTACTTCAAACAGGCTCCCTTGACAGCTAATAATTCTGAAGCTGTAATTCTTTGTACTTCCTGATCCTTCCTTGTTTTCCTTTCTAAGTTAGCAATATATATCTCTTTTCACCTAATACATTTTTATTGGTTATTGTTTCAATTAACAGATTGTTCCTAATTTACATTAAAAAACATATAAGGAGAGACTAGTTATGAAATATTTTTAATTGATAAGTTTTTGTACTCGAAACAGTTACAGATATGTTCTGATATTCATCTTATGAAAAAATACCCATAAGTATGGTTAATGATTTTATACTTGGGGTGTTTTAATAACAGTAGCAAATGGTGTTTTTTCCCTTTATGAAGGTTTCACAAGAAGTATCGTGGCAGTGTACAGTACTTGTATGCTGGTGGTTCTTTTGCGAGTCCAGTTAAACATAATTGGTGGATATATTTACCTGGATAATGCAGCAGTTGGCAAAAATGGCACTGTAAGTTCAGGAGACTTCGAGACTGTCCTTTTGTTCAAGAGGTTCAGAGATTATTATTTATCCTGATAATAATTTCTGTGATCTAAAGATCTTTATTTTTTATATCATTGTGAACTTTTAGTAATATAATTACTTTTTGTATTTTGAAACTACATTTTTTTCTTTTCCTTTCCTTTTATTTTATTTTATTGTTGGGGATTCATTGCAATTCAATTCAGGTTACATTGATTGCATTTGTTAGGTAAGGTCCCTTTTATGATTGTGTCCCGCCCCCAAAAGATGTGTCACACACTGTGACCCTCCATCTCCACCTTGAAACTACATTTTTTGATATGTTAAGGAATATAATTTTTCCTATTATTTCAGATCCTGAAAATTTCAGTTCAGTTTATACTGAGAGCTTATTTACTAATTCAACACGTGGATTATTTAACCTTATTTCTGTTTTGTGCAGACAATTCTTGCTCCCCCAGATGTCCAACAGCAGTATTTATCAAGTATTCAGCACCTCCTTGGAGATGGTAAGACTCTTACTTGTGACCTGTATACTTATTTTAATTCTTTTATTTGTGTTATTGAAGAATTTAAAAAGTGAGCAAAGCTTTCAAATTTATTTTTTCTTTAATAGGACTGACAGAATTAATTACTGTCATTAAACAATCTGTGCAGAAGATTTTAGGGAGGTAAGATGTTTTTATTTGACTTTGCTGCCTTCCTGATTATGATGCATAAATGAAAAATTAGAATTATTCTAGAAAGCTACTAACTTCACAAATGGCAGTTTCTGAACTCTTTGTAATCTAACCAGATACCTTTCTAGAGTATTGCATAATAGAATCTATTTTTTCTTCAGTATCAACCTTTTAATACTGAGGGGTAAGTTTTAATAGTCTGTTGTTTATTGACTGATTTCTAAACAAATCAGAAATATCTGGGTCATGAGATAAAACACCTACTTTAAAATATGCCTCTGAGTCTTTTTCCTCCCACTTACACTAATAATATCTGTGATTACAGTAGGAATTTTCTTGTGAAATCTACAGAAAGATTTTTCTTGGCTGTGTAATAATGGCCCTTAGCTAGTGGCTAATTTCTTAATCTATTTTAGGCCAGCCATCAGTTTCAGGTCGGACCAGATGAAACAAGGAAAGTGTAGGGTGTGTTGTATGGGTCTAGTTTATCCTGATTCTCTTTTCTCTGTTTCTAGTGTTTCTCTTAAGCATTCTTTGTCCCTTTTGGACTTGGAACAAAAACTAAAAGAAATCAGAAATCTCGTTGAGGAGCATAAATCATCTTCTTGGGTTAATAAAGATGGATCCAAATCTTTATTATGCCATTATATGATGCCAGATGAAGAAACGCCATTAGCAGTTCAGGTACTTAGTTCATAACCATTTATAAAAGCTGTTAGTCTGTGTTTTTATAAAATATTTTACTCCCTTTTGAAATTTAGATTTCTGGGTCTTTTGAAAGTGACTAAAAGATGTATATGATAATAATTTACATAAAACCTTATTAACTTAAAAAGAAACTGTACATATGGCCAGTTTCTAGTTAGAAACTCTTATTATTTTATTTTATTTTATTTTATTTTATTTCGTATTAAATCATAGCTGTATACATTAATGCAATTATGGGGTATGTGCTGGGTTTATATACAATTTGAAATACTTTTATCAAACTGGTTAACACGGCCTTCACTGCATTTTCTTAGTTATTGTGTTAAGACATTTATATTCTACACTTAGTAGATTTAACATGTATCCTTGTAAAATGCACCATAGGTGTGGTCCCACCAATTACCCTCCCTCAACCCACCCTTTCTCCTCCCTTCCCCCTCCTCTTTCCTCTTCATCTTGGGTTGTACTAGGTTCCATTCATATGGAAGTGTGGGTGCTAACTCTTATAATTTTAGATATTCAGCACGTTTTTATTATCAGTTTTGTAACAGTGGATACTATGGTGTATGCTGTGTATATGAAATGTGTAAGACATGTTCATTATACTTGGGGAACTCAGGAGACAAATTCAATTAATGTGGCTAGAGCATCTTTTATATTAGGTCAAGTAGAAGAACAAAGAGCTGACGGTCAGGGCTAGATTGTAAAGAGCTTTCTGTGCCGTGTATAGGAGTCTGAACTTTAATTTGTAGACAAAGAAAGGTAGATTTTAACCAGGCTAATAGGAAGATCACATTTGCTTTTTAAAATAGATTAATGAGCAGTCAGACTATAGTCCCAGCTACTCAGGAGGCTGAGGCAAGAGAATCACCTAAGCCCTGGAGTTGGAGGTTGCTGTGAGCTGGGACGCAACAGCTCTCTACCAAGGGCGATAAAGTGAGACTCTGTCTCTACAAAAAAAAAAAAAAAAAAAAAAATAGATTAATGATAGCAATATGAAAATGGAATGAAGGAAGTTGTAGTCATCCAGTTGAGAAACAAGACCTAATCTAGCAGTTACCAACTGTAGTTGCTACACATTGGTGTGTCCTGAGCAGTTGTTATGTAAGTTGTTATTTAACTATCAAAGGTTACAGATTATACAGCTCATTTTTTTAAAGTTTTTTTTAAACTTTATTTAAATTAATATGAGGGTACAATATTCAGGTTTCATTGTTCTCATTTTTCTCAGTTTTTCATGTGAAACAACTTACACTTCAAAGTTGCCTTTGTACAACACACTCCTTGAATGCACAGTACTTATTTCTGTTCTTACAGTGGTGGGGAGAATAGCGGAGAGAGCAACACACTTGGCTGAGATGGATGGACTCCTGTTGTTGTCCTCTCGTGTTTCTTTTTTTTTTTTTTTTAATTTTAATTTATTATTTTTTTTAATTAAATCTTAGCTGTGTACATTAATGCAATCATGGAGTACCATGCACTGGTTTTATATACAATTTGAAATATTTTCATCAAACTGGTTAACACAGCCTTCCTGGCATTTTCTGTTATTGTGTTAAGACATTTATATTCTACATTTAGTAAGTTTCGCATGTACCCTTGTAAGATGCACCCTAGGTGTGGTCCCACCAATCACCCTCCCTCCAGCCATTTTCCCTCCTCCCTTCCCCTCCTTTCCCCATATTCTTAGGTTATAATTGGGTTATAGCTTTTATATGAAAGCTATAAATTAGTTTCATAGTAGGGCTGAGTACATTGGATACTTTTTCTTCCATTCTTGAGATACTTTGCTAAGATGAATATGTTTCAGCTCCATCCATGTAAACATGAAAGAGGTAAAGTGTCCATCTTTCTTTAAGGCTGCATAATATTCCATGGTGTCCATATACCATAATTTATTAATAAATTTGTGGGTCAACGGGCACTTGGGCTTCTTCCATGACTTAGCAATTATGAATTGGGCTTCAATAAACATACTGATATAACAAATATCTTTGTTATAATGTGATTTTGGTCTTCTGGATATATACCTAGTAGAGGAATTGTAGGATTGAATGGCAGGTCTACTTTTAGATCTCTGAGTGTTCTCCAAACATCTTTCCAAAAGGAACATATTAGTGTGCATTTCCACTAGCAGTTTAGAAGTGTTCCCTTTTCTCCACACCAACAGCTTATTTATAAATTAATATTTTTTTATTTATGTAGTGGATTTTACTCATTCTTTGCAGTTGGAGAAGAATAACTTTCACTTATCAACTGGAGAAAGCTTAGAACAGAAAGGTCCCCATGCATATCTCAGCATGGAGGCCCTATTAGAATAGAATATTATATTTTCTGTATTACCTGTAGGCTTCCCCCTCCCCTAAATACCCTGAAGATGAGCCTTTGGGTACTGAGAGATACCCTGTATTTGTGAGTAAGCCAGAAAAAGGTGGGGGGAAGGAAAAGCCTGTTTTTTCTTTGTGTATCTTTACTAGAAATCTATCCAAGAAGGATAGATAACCAAAAAGCTTAACTAGTATAATTTTACTTTGACTCATGTTTTTTAAACTATTAATATTTACTTGTGCACATAAACCTTTACAAGTTTTCTTAAGTTTGACTTTTTTTTTTTTTTTTTTTGAGGCAGAGTCTCACTATACTGCCCTCCATGAAGTGTCGTGGCATCACAGCTCACAGCAACTTCCAACCCTGGGTCTTAAGTGATTCTCTTGTCCCAGCCTCTCTCGTAGCTGGGACTACAGGCACCCACCACAACACTGGCTATTTTTCTGTTGTAGTTGTCATTGTTGTTTAGCAGGCCCAGGCAGGGTTTGAACCCGCCAGCCTTGGTGTATGTGGCTGGCGCTGTTAACTGCTGTGCTACAGGGCTGATCCAGGTTTAACAGTTTTTGCTTCTTGATAGAACATAGATTTTTGTATTTCCTGAACTCTTGAATTTATGTATGTGATTAGTTTCAGCATGACCCCATGCTAATATTTGAAACTCTGAAGTATGGCATTTTAATTTTACAGGCCTGTGGGCTTTCTCCTCGAGATATTATCACTATTAAACTCCTCAATGAAACGAGAGACATGTTGGAAAGGTATGTACACTGCAAAGCACAGGAAAAAATGTGTTTCTGTTTGGGATGTACTTAAGACCATTTTTTCAGTTTTTCTTGAACAAAGTATTCAACATAATATTGTGTTAATTAAATTTTGAATCTGTTCCTTTGCCTTGGGGAAGTGGAGGTTTTTTTCAAGATACCTACCCTTTCCCTACCCTGCAAATTCTGATATACTAGTTGAGAGCTGAAAGGTACTTAGTGCTTATATTTTGACAAAAGCTTTCCAGGGTAATTCTGGCATACTCCATGTATACTAGTAAATATTTAACAGTTAGCACAGGGAAGAGGGGAGAATGGCAGAAACTGAAATTGTAGCATCAGCAGACCTCAATCTCCCAACTTGAAGTCACTAAATACCAACTTAGAGAGTTGGGAAGAGTTGCTCTTTCAATCCAGCACTAGCCAGCTCCAGCTAACCCTCAAGTATTACAGGCACACACATGCACCTGCTCATGTGTACACACATGCACACACTCCATCTTAAGAGCTACTCACTCTAAGCCTTTTAGGACAGACTATAATGTTCCTAAAAACTTTCAGTGATAAAAATGTCTTCACATCTTTCCTAAAGTGAGTACTACTATTTTAAATAACCCCATAGAAAGCCAGGATGTTAAAAATCAAAAAAAATCACCAGGCTGTGTATTAGAAGACCATACTACCTAGATTCAAGGTTAGTTCTACTTAGGAGCCATTCTGGCTGAGCCACTTAAACTCTTTGATATTATTTTATCATCGTAAAATATGAGGAGTAATACTTGTCCTCCCCACTTTATTTTTTATCTTAATTGATAAAAATGTCAAAGTCTCTTTTGGTTTTTTGAGATAGTCTCACTCTGTTGCCCAGGCTAGAATGCCATGCTTCAACCTAGTTCATACCAACCTCACACTCCTGGGTTCAAGCAATCCTCCTTCCTCATCTTCCCAAGTAGCTAGAAAGACAGGCACTCGCCAGAATGCCCAGCTAATTTTTCTATTTTTAGAATAGACAGGGTCACTCATTTGCTCAGGCTAGTGTCAAATTCTGAGCTCAAGTGATCCTCCTGCCTCAGCCTCTCAGAGTGCTAGGATTACAGACATGAACCTCTGCCTCCAGCCCAAAGTCTCTTTTAAATTAAAACTGCTCTATGCCTCTTTGGGATAATTTAAGCCTGTTTCCTCTAGTACTGTTTTCTGAGGAAATGATATCTCTTCCTTATGATAATTTTTCATGAGCAACTGTTGGGTTAACTCATCTACTAAATCTACTGTCTATATTCAAGTTCTAGTCCTTTGTCTTTCTACAGTAGCAATTGACTCTTTTTCTTAATCATATTTTCACTAAATCACTCAATGATGCTTCAGAAAAGGTCATCACATCTTTTGCCATATCTTGTGAATCTGTAATGTTCATCTAATTAACTTTACTCTGATATATGACACTGTTCATAAGCTTCCTTGAAATTTTATCTCACCCGGTTTCTATGACATTATGATCTCCTAATTCTTCTCCCAACTCTTGGATCATTTCTTCTTAAGTTCCCACACGTCATATGTCTACCTTTCCTTTAAACATGGGTGTTTCCCAGGTATTTGTTCTTACTTCGTCTGTAGCTGTCCCAGGCAATTTTGTATGTTTCCCATTTCTTTACCTCACCATTCTAGATTCCCAATGTATAATCTAGTCCTCCACTCTTAGTAAGATTTCTGCATAGTCAAAGATAGAACTATTTTTTTAATTTATTTATGCATTTATGAATTATTTATTCAGCAAACATTTATTACCTATCTGTGGTATATTAGGTACAGTTCTAGATGCTAGGTCTTTATCCCTCCTGGAGCTTACATTTTAGAGGGAGAGTAAAACAGTAAGCTAATAACTTCATTGATGAAATACAAAGCAAGGTAAGGGGCTAGAGAGTGACTAGGGATGGTGCTTTTGACAGGCTGTTTAGAAAAAGACTCTGGAGAGTTGTCATTTGAGCAGAGACATGAATCTACTATGGATGTGAGTGTTACAATCCTGGAGAGTATAGTTCAAGGCCAAAGAACAGGTGTGAGGATCCTAATGCTTGGCTTGCTCAAGGAACAGCAAAGAAGCCAGTGTTGGCTAGAGCGCAGTGAAGTAGAAGAATGACAAGAAAAGGAGGTTGGATAGATGGCTAGGGACTCTAGAGTAGATTGAACCATGATAAATGTATTTGTTTTTTAATTCTTGGATTGAGGGGGAAGTCATTGGGGAGGTTTTTTTGTTTGTTTGTTTTGTTTTGTTTTTTGAGACAGAGTCTCAAGTTGTCACCCTGTATAGAGAGTGCTGTGGCATCAGCTCACAGCAACCTCAAACTCTTGGGCTCAAGTGATTCTCTTGCCTCAGCCTCAAGTAGCTGAGACCACAGGTGCCTGCCACAACACCCAGCTATTTTTGTTGTTATTGTTGCAGTTGTCGTTGTTTTAGCTGGCCTGGGCCGGGTTCGAACCCACCAGCCTCAGCATATGTGGGCGGCACCTTACCCACTGAGCTATGAGCACCACTGCCACCACTGGGGAGTTTTAAGCAGGGTAATGACATAGTCTGTGTTTATGAAAGATCTCTCTCACTGCTCTATGGTAAATTGACTATAAAGAGGTAAGAATGGAACATGAGAGCTAGTTTCAAGAATTAAAGTGGTGTGATCAAGAGATGGTTATATCCCATATAGATTATATCTATTTCTGCAAAAAAAATAGACAGACAAAAAAGAGATGGTTATAGCCTGGACTGGGTAGTAGAAGTGGCAACTGTAACAAGTAGTTAAATAATGGGTTTAATTTGAAGGTTTAACCAATAGTACTTGCTGAATTACTTGGTGTAGGTTATGAAAAAGGAGGCAATGATGACTCCTAGGTATGTGGGCTGAGCATTTGTGGAAATAGGAATTGCCATTTATATTTTGTCACTGTTAAGCTTGAAAAGTTTATGAGACATCAAGTGGCTATGTCTACTGGCAATTGAACATGAGAATGAATCTAGAATGCAAGAGTTAGCTTGTGGATATAACTTTGGGGGTCATCACCTTTTATATGGTACTTCAAAGTACAGAGGTAGGAAGAGATAGAGGCTAAGAGACAGCTTAGTCATTGAGACTCCAACATCCGAAGTTTAAGAAAGAAGGAAGGGCTACAAGGGAGACTGAGCAGGAGTGAGAAGTTCTGGAAGACATTTAAAGAAAATAAGTCAAGGAAACTGTGATTAATTGGATCGAAATGCTTCTGGAAGGTCAAATGAGATAATAACTGAGAAATGACACATCAGATGTGTCAGGATGGAGTAGCTTGGTGATCTTGTTGAGAAATTTCAGAGGGACAGTGGAGATAACCTGATTTGGAAGAATTAGAGCCGGGGAAGTAGAGATGGCAAAGATAAAACACTATGTCAAAACGTTTAACTTTGAAGCCAAGCATGGTGTCTCACACCTGTAATCCTAGCACTCTGGGAGGCCGAGGCAGGTGGATTGCCCTGAGTTCAGAGTCTTGAGACCAGCCTGAGCCAGAGTGAGACCCCATCTCTAAAAACAAAAAAAGAAAAGAAAAACCAAAAGCCGGTCTTTGTGGTAGATGCCTGTAGTCCCAGCTACTTGGGAGGCTGAGGCAAGAGAATTGCTTAAGCCCAAGAGTTGGAGTTTGCTGTGAGCTATGATGCCATTGCACTCTACCAACGGCCACAAAGTGAGACTCTGTCTAAATAAATAAATGAGGAAAAAAAGCCTTCAAACTAAGATAATTGAAAGCAAAATTCAAAAAGAAAGAAAAACATTTCACTTTGAGAGGTTCGGAGAGATGGGACAGTATTGAAGGGGAATGTGGAATCCAGGAGATTTTGATTGTGTTTTATAAGATTTTTTAAACACATCTTTTTACTAGAAACCTTCGTGAGATTAGTAACTTGTTTGTTCAGTTCCTCAGCTCTTAGAACAATGCCTTACTGTCATAGATGCTCAGTGAGTATTTACTGAATTGATAGGAGAGAGAGAAATTGAAGTGGGAAAGCAGGATAATTTTAGAGGCAAAGAGCTCTGAATAGGAGAAAGGAGTGAGATCTAAACTGTAAAAGGGTTGGTTCTGGGAGTCGGGAAGAAGGGCTGAAGTAGGTGCAGGTGCATGTAGATGGCAGACGTGGTGCAACAAGCATGGGGATGTTCTCTTTACTGCTTTGTGTGTGTGAAATAGGAGCAAGGTCATTTGTTTCAAAAAGCTGCTCTCATTTCTTTCATTGGCCTAAATGAATTCAATGCAATAAGAGGAAGAGTGAAAATTAGCCTTTTTAAGCACTTAGGCTACAAGCACAGTTCCGTACTGCTTCACATATCTTAATTCATTTAACCCTGAAGTAACCCTATTAGGTAGGTCCTCTAATGATCTTTTCTTCAGTTTCCATTTTTTAAATTTCTATACCCTTAATTTTTTTTTCTCCTTTGAGCCTTCCCCTATTATTTATTTATTTATTTATTTATTTATTATTTATTTTGGAGACAGAGTCTCACTTTATTGCCCTTGGTAGAGTACTGTAGCATCATAGCTCACGGCAACCTCAAACTCTCACGCTCCAGCAATTCTCTTGCTCAGCCTCCCAAACCTGTGAGCTTAGACAATCCACCTGCCTCAGCTTCCCATAGTGCTAGGATTACAGATGTGAGTCACCTTGCCCAGCCCCCTATTCCCTATAAAAGAGAATAAAGTTAAACTTAAATTTACCATGGGACCCAGCAATTTCACTCCTAGGTCTGGGTATGAGAAATGAAAACTTATGTCCGCACAAAAACTTGTTAGTAATTTTCATAACAGCATTATTCACGATAGCCAAATCTGTGGTAACAATCCAGATTTATATCAATTGATAAGAACATAAATAAAATGTGATCTATTCCTACAATGGAATCCTATTTAGCAATAAAAAGTAATAAACTGTTGCTATATGCTACAACCTAGATGAACCTTAAAAACATGATGCTAAGTGAAAAAGCCAGACACAAAGACCACAAATTAGATGACTTCGTTTCTATGAAATATCCAGAAAACCATACAAACAGAAAGTAGATTAGTTGTTATCTGGGTTGAAGGTTGGGATTGGATTGGCTGCACATGGGCATAATAGATGATGGAAATATTCTAAAATTGGATTAGAGTGATTGCTGCACAACTACATAAATTTACTAAAAATCATTGAGTTACACATTTAAAATGGGTGAATCTAATGGCTTCTACCTGCAATTCCTAACTCAATAAAGCTGTTAAAGTGCTTTTAAAAGGAGAGAAGACCAAGGAAAGAAGGTACATAGTAGACAGATAAACACATACATATGCACACACTTATTGATCAAGAAACCTAAACACACACAGTTTCTCACTTTCATAGCCCCCATGTACATTCTTTTTTGAGACAGAGTCTCACGATGTCTTCCTTGATAGAATGCTGTGACGTCACAGCTCACAGCACCCTCAAAATCTTGGGCTTAAGCAATTCTCTTGCCTCAGCCTCCCAAGTATCTGGGACTACAGGCGCCCACCACAACAGCTGGCTATTTTTTTGTTGTAGTTGTCATTGTTGGTTGGCAGGCCAGGGCCAGTTTGGAACCTGTCAGTCCCAATGTGGCTGTTGCCCTAATGACTGAGCATGGGCGCCAAGCCTGTCAAAGAGTTCTTGTGAGGTAAAATGTCTCAATTCATATTCAAGCTCCCCATTTACTAACTACATAACTTTAGGCAATTTCTTCATCCCTCAAGTATCTAGTTCCTCATCTGTACATGATAGTAATATGTACTTTTCTTTCTTTTTTTCTTTTTTCTTTTCTTTTTTTTTGAGATAGAGTCTCAATTCATTGCCCTGGGTTAGAGTGCAGTGGCATCATAGCTCACAGCAACCTCAAACTCTTGGGCTCAAAAGATTCTCTTGCCTCAGCCTTCCAAGTGGCTGGCACTACAGGAGTGCACTATGATGCACAGCTAATTTTTCTTTTTTTTTTTTTAATTATATTATTTTAATTTTAATTTGTGGGGTACAGTGTGATATTTCAATATATGTATATAGTACATAATGATCAAATCAGTGAAATTAGCACATGTATCATTGCAAACTTTATTTCTTAATGTTTACCACATTCAAAATCTCTTTTAGTTTTTTGTTTGTTTTTTTTTTTTTTTTAGTTTTTCTATTTTTAGTGAAGACAGGGTCTCGCTCTTGCTCAGGCTGGTCTCAAACTTCTGAGCTCAGGCAATCCACCTGCCTCGACCATCCAGTGTGGTAAGATTACAGGCGTGAGCCACCACACCCAGCTGACAATATTTTCTGTCTCACTGGGATGTCATAGCAGAGAATGTAAAGGAAATCTGTATGACTGTAAGAGGATTTAGAGTGTCCTCAGGAGAAATAATACTAGTATTAATAATTTTAAAAATACATTTACAGCTCCAGTCACACAATCGGTTAGTGCGTGGTACTTATATGTCAGTGCAAGCAGAGAAAAATACATGTACGAAATGCTGGCCATTATAAGAAAATCTAACGAATTGAGTGAATATTCTCATTGTCTTGTGCTAAAATAAGCTCATTTATAATGTTTTATTTATTTATTTATTTATTTTTTTTTAGGGCACATTAAAATTTGCTTTAATACTTCTTTGGGGGGAAAAAAAAAACACTTGTAGTAAATGAACAAGAAACATTTTTATGCTATTATTTGTATCTACCATACCATGAATTCATAGGGGAAGAGGTTCCAGTAGCTCAGGGAGGCACCTTGCCATTGAATGTGACAAAGTGTTGATTGACTTTTGAATTCATGGGAAATAGGTTCCAGTGCCTTGTATCACTGTTACATGGGGACTATTGGTTATCCTGTGTGCTGTGCTGTGCTGTGCACATATTATGCCATAAACTCATGGGGAATAAATAGGTTCTTACACCTAAAAACATGGGTCCACTAGTACTCCTGTGTGCTATGTTATATGCTTATTATGCCATGAATTCATAGGGAATGGGTTCCAGGAGCTCAGGCTCCTTTCCGTTAGTTCTCACAAAGTGGGCTTTTCTGGGTGGCGCAGGCTGGCCCTTTAGTTGAACCCAGGTACCTTTCTTTTTGGCTTCCTTCTTTTTCTGATCATTTTCCTTCACATGTTTCAGGAAGCTATCTCAGCTCTTAGAGTGCTTAATATGCTCAATACGAATATTAATCCTCTTCACAAGGATCTTGCCCTTAACTTGTTTGTCTGCAACAATGCCAACAGCATGCTGGGTAACACTGTAGACTCTTCTAGTTTTGCCATGGTAACATTTGTGTGGCATGCCTTTTTGAACAGTACCCATTCCCTTGATGTCTACAATATCACCTTTCTTGTAGATTCGCATGTATGTGGCCAAAGAACAACTCCATGTTTTCTAAAGGGCCTAGAGAACATGTATTGGGTGCCTCTCCTCTTTCCCTTTGTGTTTGTCATTTTGGTGAATTAATAGAAGATGGCGTCTCCGGCCAAAAGGCATGTTTTATTTTTAAAGATTGGTTCCCTGATGTATTTACAGTGTTTCAGGCTGTAAAAACTAGATGCAAATTTGTGACTACAAATATTGACAACTTTCCAAGATAAACCACATAATTATTGAATTTCTTTTTTCATTGAGAATATAAAAAGTAATTTCTACTTTTTGTTTTGTATAGTCCAGATTTTAGTACAGTGTTGAATACTTGTTTGAACCGCGGCTTTAGTAGACTTCTAGACAGCATGGCTGAGTTCTTTCGACCAACTGAACAGGACCTGCAACATGGTAACTCCATGAACAGGTGAGATAACACATAAAAATGTTATACTAATGAATGCTCTAAAAATTAATGCTTTGTATATGTGAGTTTTTTCTTCCAAGTTACAAAAAAATCTTAGAGAGTAGATTTGAGTGTCTCATTTTGCAACATATTAAAGTCTGTTAAACTAATGATATCTTCATTAACAAGGTCCTTCTGGTTTCGATTATAAAACTTGCATTTTTTCCAAAAGCTTTGCCACTATATTGAAATACTTAGGTTGTGAAACTACCTTTCTTTTAGCCAAATTCCAAGTATTGGGTTTTGACTCTTTAGAATATGAAACTGACAATGTATTTAAATTTTAATGTGTCTTTTAATCTCATTCCATTACTGCAGGCCATTATTAGTTTACATAATTTAATACTTTGGTCATTATAATAACCAAGCACTCTTGTTGTAGATTTCTACTTGATGAATTATCTCCTTAGAGCTCTACAAATACATGCATCTGTTCCTTTTCAGTCTGTATTATAGAACTGGGATTATTCAGTTAGTGCAGTTATTAGTGATTTTAATCAGAACTGTTATTAAGTCATGGACTTATGCTGTATGTTATGGCTTTATCTTTGTTTTATATATATATACTTTTTTTTTTTTTTTTTTTTGAAGACAGAGTCTCAAACTGTCACCCTGGGTAGAGGGCCATGGTGTCAGAGCTCCAACTCTTGGGCTCAAGTGATCCTGTGGCCTCAGTTTTTCTATTTTTAGTAGAGATGGGGTCTCGCTTTTTGCTCAGGCTTGTCTTGAACTTGTGAGCTCAAGCAATCCACCCTCCTTGGCCTTCCAGAGTGCTAGGATTGCAGTCCTGAGCCACCGTGCCCAGCTCTCTTTATTATATCTTTATCATCTCTACATGAGACATCTTCTTTGGTCACATATTATAATGTACATTGAGAACCTAGATTGTGTAAATTTTTATATCAAACTCAAAAAATAACGGGTTCTAAATCAATGTTGACTGACTATAAACTCATCTATTAAAATTTGGGTAAATAATAACTAATATGCAATATATCTGTGTAGTATCAAATTTAATTCTTAAACACATAGGGCAAGATATCATTTGCCCAGTTCTCTGGGGCCCTTCTATGTTGTTGTTTTCCCTTTGTCTTCCTACCTCCTTCGGAGTTGTTTAGAAAAGACTGATTTGCCATTAACATTGAGCATTTGGAATGCTTAGAGCCATAAAGTTTATTTTCTGAAGCAATTTAAATATCACCCTAAAGTCTTTTAAGAGTTCTTTTAAGTTACACAAAAATAAATTTCAGCTCAAGACACATCCTAAACTAGGTGCTCCAATTAAATAAAGTTTCACTAAAATTTGTACATAGCAAGTTATTGGATATTTTCCAAATGGTGATAAAGAATTATAATTGTTGTATCATGAACAAGCACTTGATCTGATACACTGAAGAATTATAAAATTACATTACAGCCACATTAGCCATTGATACAATCCTTCCCTTTCTTAACTCCTGTAGTACTCATTACCTACACTTTCTGATACAACCTACCTTGAATTGGAACCTTATTTTATTCCTCAGTTACATTTTAAGCTGCCTCTCAAAGTAAGAGACTACCTTATGCTCTTTCAGATCTCTTTACACATATAGGCACTCAGTAGTTATTTTCTATCTAAGTTTTTGTATTTCATTTCAGCAACCAACTTCTTGCTCTATAAATCAACACCAGAAGCATTTCCATTATGCCCATTGTCAACCCTATTCTTTATTGTGTTTCTAAAGTTTTAGGCACCATAGTAAGTCAAGAAAAGGAAGGTTTTTAACTACTGGCAAAGACACAAGTATAATTGTTTATTTTTTTGTAATTAATAATCCAGCTCTTTGCAGAGGTCTGGATTAACCTCTTGGCATGACTGAAAAATGATATAAACTAATAAAGGCTTAAGCTATGTAGATAAATAAATATAGTAGAACCTCTGTAAGTTGACCCTCCAAGAGACTGTTAACAGACTGGTCAACATAAGGAACTAGGCCCACTGTACTGACACATGCATGTGATGCATGTCCAGTCTATAAAAATTAGGTCAACTTGAGATGGTCAGTGTAGGAAATATATATATTTACAGATATATATCTATATGTGTTTATGCCATTTGAGGCCAGGAGTTTGAGACTAGCCTAGGTAACATAGCAAAACCCCATCTCTACCAAAAACAAACAAAATAAAGTTAGCCGGATGTGACATCACACACCTGTAGTCCTAACTACTTAGGAGGCTGAAGCTGGAAGATCATTTGCAGTGAGCTATGATCCTAGCACTGTACTCCAGCCTGGGCAACCAAAAAAAAAAAAGGAATGTTTTAAAAATTTAAAAAGAAACAAAAATTAGGCAAAAATTGAAACGCCCAACTATAGGAAGCTAATGGTGTAAATTGTCACTGCTAGAGGATGGATTATTATAATCATTAAAAACCAACCAGATAAAAACTTTAAAGGAACTTTTAATAACAATAAAAATACAAAAAACAGTATGCTTGGAAGGTTAGAGTTTTATGTTTAAAAAACACAAAAAAGCAAAGATATGTATAAAAATTACCAGAAGAAATTAACCATGTGTCAATTACAATTGTCATTTCTAGGTGATAAAATTTTATTTGGGAGTTTTTCCTTTTTTATAGATTTTTGTAAGCCTCAGTGGCTATGTATTACTTTTTTAATTAAGTTGTTAATTTCCCATGAGGTAATTTCAGAAAATGATTATTGCTGTGATGATGTTTCAGTCTTTCCAGCGTCAGCCTGCCTTTAGCTAAGATAATTCCGATAGTGAATGGACAGATTCATTCGGTTTGCAGCGAAACGCCTAGTCATTTTGTTCAGGTAAGAAGAAAGCTTGGGGGTATTACTAAAAACAAATTAAGTTCTTGGTGTGATCATATTTGTCTAACATAAAATTACATTCTGTGATATTTGTTCAGGAAAACATAGAACTTGGAACTCCTTGTAGAAAGTGGCGCAATGCCCGATAGGAGTAATAATTGTGATCACAAACATGTAAGTTAGAAGTGCCTTTCTCCGTGGTATAGTCCAACACTGTAGGACTGCATGTGAGTCCAGGTATTTATATTGCATTAATGTTCTGCCTTAACCTGTGTCTCATAAGAAGATTGAAACTTGAGACAGATCTTCTGTGGAGAAATAAAACATTTCCATACATAATAAAATATAATTGTTGGCGGTACCCTCAGCTCAGTGGCTAGGGCGCCGGCCACATACACTGAGGCTGGCAGGTTCAAACCTTGCCTGGGCCAGCGGGAACAACAATGACAACTGCAACAACAACAACAAAAAAAGAAAAGTAGTTGGGCGTTGTGGGGGGTGCCTATAATCCCATCTATTTGGGAGGCTGAGATAACAGAATCGCTTAAGCCCAGGAATTTGAGGTTGCTGTGAGTTATAACGCCACAGCACTCTACCAAGGGCACCATAGTGAGACTCCATCTTAAATAAATAAAGAAATAAAATATAACTGTTAATAGTGAATCAACCTCACTAAAAGCTAAATAAACAATGAGTTATTTAAATGTTTTACTAGATTTCCTATAACTTCATCTTCTTTCTTAGGAAAGCATTTTCAATGCATTGAATAAGACAAATGTTATTAATAGGATGACTTTGAATCCACAGATTTCATTTGAGTCACATCCAAACTTGAAAATTGTATCATAAGTAAAACAAATTACTTGCAGTCCACCTCAACTGCAAACTGCTACTGTAATGTACAGTGAGAAGAGGTCTCAGACGACTCAGTGTGTCCTCTGTGTAGAGTTTCTACTCTCGGGACCGTGATGAGTCTTTCTTGCTTTCACTGTGTTGTCCTTAGACGGACCTTGACAGGCGTGTTTCCTCCTCTGCGTTTTGACAGATAAGTGGGAAATACAACCAAGAGTAAAATATCATCAGTCTCAGTGCTGAAGCAATTTTGTGTACTATGCTGTCATTAAAATCTACGTAATTGGTAATAAAAACTAATGGTTTCAGCCTAATAAAAACACCTTTGATTTTAATGTTCAGTAAAATTTTTTAGTGTGACTAGACATATGTTAAATTTATACACTTAAACCATTAATTGACAAGATATCCACTGCTTTTATAACTATGATTTCTGAGTTAAACACCAAGTGGTTTACTTGGTGTTTTAACAATAAATTGTCATATGTTCTGCTGTTTTTATCTTTCATGAAACTTTTGCCTTCATTCAAGTATTAATTTACTTAAAATTAATATTTTTGAATTATTGCTACTTCAACCACAAAAGTATGTAGGAGATCATGTTGTAGGAATGCTACAGAACAGGGTTGGCAAACTCTATAAATGGCCAGATAATAAATATTTTAGGCTTTGTGTGATGTACATTCTCTGTGGAAACTGTTCGGTTCTGTCCTGGTAGCATTAAAGCAGTAATAGACAATACATGAACAAGTGAGTGTGGATATTTCGATAAAGCTTTACATATAAAAACAGGCAGCAGTGACTTTGGCCTGCTGGCCAGACATTACTGATTGCTGTGGTAGAAGATA
Organism: Loris lydekkerianus; assembly: GCA_963574355.1. NCBI lineage: Eukaryota > Metazoa > Chordata > Mammalia > Primates > Lorisidae > Loris > Loris lydekkerianus. Next base: position 73,521 of record CAUYPK010013434.1, on the reverse strand, counting down.
TTAAGATGGTAGTATTACTGAGAAAGGTAGGAAGTAGCTGGGACTACAGGCGTGTACCACCATGCCCGACTAATTTTTTTTTTTTTTAGTTTGTGTAGATACAGGATCTCACTATGCTGTCCAGGCTTATCTTAAACTCTTGGCCTCAAGCAGTCCTCCCCCCAGCCTCTTCAAAGAGTTGAGATTATAAGCACAAGCCAATAGAGCTGGCCTGATGAGAGAATTTGACCATAAACTGGTTGAGATCAAGACATGCTCACTTAGGTTTTCTGATAGTTAAAAAATTCCAGTGCCAGGTTTACTTCCCATTTGTTGACATTCACGAGTCCCTCAACCTTTTCTGCAGGGACCTGTTCACCATCTAGTGAAGCTTATGGACCCTTCTCAGAATAATGTCTGTCAATATATATAGTAAAACACATAAGGTTTTGAAGGAAACCAATTATATATAGTTTTCAAAACATCTTTTAAAATCAAATTTATGATGTAACAATATTGCTGCTTTATCATGCATTAAATCAAAATGTAATGAGAGTTCTGGTAACTACCACAACTGTCCTATGATTTCTGTTGAAGACAAATTGACACATCCTGCCAATGCCATTACAGTTTGTTGCCTACATTCATAACTGAAAAAATGCCGGATTTTAGTTAGAAGTTAATAAAAATAAAGATATGATTTTTTGCCTTTACATTCAGAAACCACTTGAAGTGTTAAGAACCTTTGCTCTAAAGCAGTGGTTGTCAACTTTCTAATGCCGCAGCCCTTTAATATAGTCACTGTGGGTTACGACCCACAAGTTGAGAACTGCTCCTCTAAAGTATATACTATCACAAGGTATCTATGTAATGAAAATGCTTGTACCCCTTTAATATGTTGAAGCAAAAAAAATGTAAAAAGTAACAAAAATAAAAGAGAAATATATAGGTATGGTTTGTGTATATGTATATACAAAATATGCACAGACTACTTGTATCGTTAGATTTGCTAGAAAGTAATATGCCTTAACCATGTTATGTCAGTGTCCAGAAAAATTACCTTTTGTCTTAATGCATTTAAATCTTATAATCATTTATGCAGCAGATACTTATCTCACTCTTGATATACACAAAAATGCATTTGAAAACTATTTAGGAGTTTTTCCTCAAAGTCACACTTGAATAATTATAATACCACCATTGCTCATTTGAGAAAAACTCGTAACTATCTCCTAGAATTTAGTTTTGTTTTTTTTGTTTTTTTTGAGATAAAGTCTCATTATGTTGCCCTCAGTAGAGTGCTATAGCGTCACAGCTCACAGCAACCTCAAACTCCTGGACTCAAGCGATTCTCTTGCCTCATCCTCCAAAGTAACTGGGACTACAGGCGCCCACCACAATGCCTGGCTATTTTTGTTACAGCTGTCATTGTTGGTTAACTGGCCTGGGCTGGGTTTGAACCTGCCAACTTCCATGTATGTGGCTGGCGCAGTAACCATTGTGCTACAGGTGCCAAGCCAGAATTTAGTATTTTTAAAAATTCCTTTTCTTAAATGGTTTGCTTCTTGGCCTGAACTACTACAAAACTTAGACCTAATCTCATTGCTTAAATGTAGAAATGAATTCAAATTATCTATACTTTTTGCAAGCTCTGATGTTATATTGTCATCTTTGCTAGGATCTGTTGATGATGGAGCAAGTGAAAGACTTTGCTGCTAATGTGTATGAAGCTTTTAGTACCCCTCAGCAACTGGAGAAATGATGGTTCTTTCAAGAAAAGCCACAGTGGGATTCATTTTCTTTAAAAAAAAAAAAAAAAAAACCTGAAAAAATCAACTATACCTAGAGTAATAATTTGTTACCAAAATGCCTAATAAAAATATATTCTTAATCAAAGTCTTCATTTCATAATGAAATAGATTTATTTGGCATCTTAATATATTTTTTTAAATTCACACAGACTGGTTTTTGTGGGCATATCTAAGTGTACACCCATCCCAGTATCAGAATTGCTAATAGTTGTTTCCAAACCGACTAAAAACTAATGTAGATACTTTTTAATTTATATAATATGAAATGCAGTGCACTTTGATATTCATACTGAGGAAATATCTGTTGGGGAAGTAGGTGTAGGCTGTATGAAGTTTGGAAAATATGCTATTTAACAAATCATAATGTTCTCTGGACTGCAATGAACAAAAGTGAATCAGACTTTTCTCCAGCTACCCTTCAAAGGAATAAATTAATCATCTCAAATATACCTTGATGGAGGACTTTTCTACTTACAGAAATCAGTGGATTTTAACAGCTACAATCAGCTATTTTTTCTTTCTTTCTTTTTTTTGCTATTTTGCAATATTTTCTAAGGTTTTATTAACAAGCCTTAGAAAGTTATGTGTTTATTTAGGTTTGCAGGTCCAACCTTTTGGCTTCTCTGTACCACATTGGGAGAAGAATTGTTGTCTTGGGTCACACACATTAAATACACAAACACTAACAAAAGCTGATGAGCCAAAAAAAGAGATCTGCGCGTTATTTTCATGATACACGCCACCACAGATAAGCAAAAAAGTCCTCACATAATCTGCATGCGGCCATGGGCCGTGGGTTTAGACACCAACGCAAAATGTTTACTCACAGCTGTTATTAATTATATAGTTTTATTCATTTGTATGTAAATAATTTTAATAACTTACTTTGTATTGATTTTCAGTACAGTGAATATCTTATTGCAATAAACTATTTTAATAAAACACGGTTTTGTTGATTTCCTATTTTTCAGTAATTAACCACTTAAGTTTCATTTTAACTAGCAGTATACTTGGTGGTTTCTTTTAACTTGTTCATTTAGAAAAAAATAAATAACATCATCTTCTGAAAAAGAAATAATTCATTGTCTCTAGTATTAAATCTATAGTTCTGCATTTAAAAGAGTAATTAGAGCAGAAATAAATGAATCTTTGGGTATCAGTAAATTAGATACTTTTTTTTCAGTAATACAAAATATTTTCAGTAATATCATTTTATGTTCTTCTAACATAACATATAACTGCATAGTAGAAGATAGAAAATGAATTGTGTATTCTCTTCTAAGGCCTGGTTAGGCTTGGAACCTAGAATTTCAAAACAAAACAAAGCAAAACAAAAAACAGGTAAAAGTGGAGAGGAGAGCAAGTGCTTCTTTTCAAAATATGACAGAAGAGGGTGGCACCTGTGGCTCAGTGAGTAGGGTGTTGGCCCCATGTACTGAGGGTGGGGGTACAAACCCAGCCCCAGCCAAACTGCAACCACAACAACAAAAAAAAAAAAAATAGCAGGGCGTTGTGACGGCGCCTGTAGTCCCAGGAGCTTCAGGAGGCTGAGGCAAGAGAATGCCTAAGCCCAAGAGCTAGAGGTTGCCGTGAGCTGTGACACCATGGCACTCTACTAAGGGCGACAAAGTAAGACTCTTAAAAAAAAAAAAAAAAGACAGAACATAATGATATTGTCATTAATAGTAGAGTGAAATAAAAATTGCATTTTTGAAAAATTAGGGAACGTATGTGTAATGGACATGCATCTCTTCCAGCAATACTAAACCAAAATTTCAAACAGGGAAAATTTGAAACTGAAATGAAACAGGTGCCTTGTAAAGATAGAAATTTGATTAGCTAAAAATTATCACCTGGAATTCTCTGCACCTGTAGAGCTGTGGCAATTGAGATAAGGTAAAAACCTCATGTATTTAAAGTTAACTGGCCTCATACATAACAAATTTGCCTTCTAATAGTGCAGCAAGGGCCCTCCCATCTGAAACTCGTAGTTGTTTGGTTAATCCAGGGTATCATGAGAAAAAAAGCATATATATATATATATATATATATATATATATATATATATATATATATATGTGTGTGTGTGTTATGTGTGTATACATACATACTCTTAGACATTATAACTTAAAATGTAAATATTCTGTATTAAACATCGATGTCTAGATTATTTAGTTTAATAATCTTGTTTGGCTTACCTTCACTATTTCTCTAGTCGTTAAAGGTAAATCAAAAGTTAATTCAAATAAAGCAATTTTGTACCTATTAGTAACTCTAGAAAAAAGATTAATTGGTTGCAGGATAAAAATTACTGTCTTAAAAAAGTAATGAGGCCTGATTTTTAGTTATGCTTGCATAATTCTTGTCTTCCATATCAGATAATTTTATGAATTTGCTGGAATGTTTTGAAATCCTTGTTGAAACCAGGTTGTAGTATATTTCACATGTAAGCAAGATACACCTAAAATAGACTTAAACTTGGGATCTCATACTTTTTCTTATATAGTGCCTGGTTCTTGGTGAAGGTTTTTTTAGCATATCTTAATGCTGAGCTGTATTTTGTCCTTTAGCTCCCTGATAGCTCATTGACTGAACCCTGTATCTAACTACAATTTGCTTAGATATTTCCATCTTTCCCCTTTATTCTCAATTTTAAAAGGTAAAGATGGGATTTAAGAGGTTGACAGGTTTTGTTTTAAAAATACTTCTTTAAACAAATAGATGATCCTACTTCTGTGTTAAAATTCCTGTAACACTGTTTGGCTCGGATTGTGTTTCCTTTTTTTTTTTTCTTAGTCTGGTATTGGGATCATGTAAATCTCCACACATTGCATCTCTGGTAAAATGTTCATTGGGATTTAGGACTATTACTTACCCATGTAAATACTTAGGCATAATTCCTAAAATTGGATTGTTGGCAAGGTGTGGTGGCTCGTGCCTATAATCCCAGCACTTTGGGAGGCAGAGGTGGGGGGATCCCTTGAGCCCAGGAGTTTGAGACCAGCCTGGGCAACATAGCAAGACCCTCTTAAAATTTTTTACAATTAGCTGGGTGTGGTGGCATACACCTGTATTCAAGTTACTCTGGAGGCTAAGGCAAGAGGATCACTTGAGCCAGGACTTGGAGGCTGCAGATTGCTTTGGGCACACCATTGCACTCCAGTCTGGGTGACAGAGACCCCATTTCTAAAAAAATTTTTTTTAATTTGATAGCTGCAGGAATTTCAACAAAGAGTCATTGTTTTAAAAGTTATTCAGCATTAGCATGCTTTTAATAAAAAAATGTAATAGTGTTTTGTTTTACTATTTGAAGGATTTTTGGAAACAGTGAGATGTTTTCATTTAGTGACAAAATGGAATCTGTAGATAGGGCCATATTAAACACCTTTTGTTGATGAGAATGAGTTCTTTAGTAAGTTTTTCTTTAAATGTCATCAAAATCAGTATTTTTTCTTTCTTTTTTTGTAGAGACAGAGTCTCACTTTATTGTCCCAGTAGAGTGCCATGGCGTCACACAGCTCACAGCAACCTCCAGCTCCTGGGCTTAAGCGATTCTCTTGCCTCAGCCTCCCGAGTAGCTGGGACTATAGGAACCCACCACAAGGCCTGGCTATTTTTTGTTACAGTTTGGCTGGGCCCAGGTTTGAACCCACTACCCTCAGTTTATGGGGCCGGGACCCTACACACTGAGCCACAGGTGCCACCCAAAATCAGTATTGTTTTTGCTTCATTTTTAGGAAAAATCTGAATAGACTTCCTAAATTTCAACTAGTTTTTCCACTTCAGTTTGCTTGAAGCGAAATACAATAAGCAAATTTATGAATTTAAATTGTACCTCAAATTAGCCCATCTACAAAAATAGACCCATACCTCCGATTCCATACCTTCTTTCACTCAAAAACAAACAAAAAAAACTTAGAATATGTAGTAAAATATTAATAGTGGTGATCCAAACAATGATTTGGTTTTTTTTTGTTTTTTTTTTTTGAGACAGAGTCTTACTATGTTGCCCTCAGCAGAGTGCCATAGCAATTCACAGAAACCTCCAACTCCTGGACTTAAGAGATTCTCTTGCCTCAGCCTCCCAAGTAGCTGGGACTACAGGCGCCTGCCACAACACCTGGCTATTTTTTTGATGCAGTTGTCATTGTTTAGCAGGCCCAGACTGAGTTCGAACCCACCAGCCCCAGTGTATGTGGCCAGCACCCTACCTACTGAGCTACAGGCACTGCCTATTTATTTTATTTTTTATTTTTTTGAGACAAAGTCTCATTCTGTCACTCTCAGTAGAGTGCCATAGCATCACAGCTCACAGCAACCTTAAACTCTTGGGCTCAAGCAATTCTCTTGCCACAGCCTCCCTAGTAGCTGGGACTATAGGTACCTGCCACATTGCCCGGCTATTTTTGTTGTTTAGCAGACCCAGGCTGGGTTCAAACCCACCAGCCCTGGAATTTGTGGCTGGTGCCCTAACCACTAAGCTATGGGTGCCGTGCAAAACAACAATTTTATATACTTGAGCATCTCTGTATGTTTCAAAATATCTACAGCATACATGTATCAGTTTTATAATTGGGGGAGCAGACCCTTTCTTTATAAAAAGACAATTAGTAGAAACATTGAAATATATATACTAGGCCAAATTTATTATAATACCACCTATATTAATATGCCATAACATATTAACAACAACAACAAAAAAAAAAAAAAACACAACCTGGGTAGCTTTAACAGCAGAAATTTATTTTCTCAATGTTCAGGAGGCTGAAAGTCCAAGGTCAAGGTGTTGGCAGATTTGGTTTCTTCAGAGATCTTGCCCCTTGACTTGCAGATGGTGCCTTCTCATTGTGTCCTCCATGTCCTTGTGTCCCTGCTGCCTCCTCTTCGGCTTATGAGCACACCAGTCCTATTAGATTAGGGCACCACCCTGTGACCTCATTTACCACTTTGAAAGCCCTGCTTCCAAATTCAGTCATGTGCCACATAACGGATGGTGGTCCCATAAGATGATAATGGAGCTGAGAAGTTCCTGTTACCAAGATCTCACAGCCATCGGGTCATAATACAGCATAGCCCTCCTGGTCGTGGCGATGCTGGTGCAGATCAACCAACTGTGCTGCTAGTCATAGAAAAGTCTAGTAAATATAATTATGTAGAGTCAAAAATACTTGATGCTTAATAACAAGGTGACTGGTCTATGTATTTATTGTACATTTTATCATTATTTTAGAATGTATTCCCACTTATTAAAAAAAAAAAAAAGTGGCATAGCTCAGTGGGTAGGGCACAGGCCACATACACTGAGGCTAGCACGTTCAAACACAGCTAGGACCAGCTAAAACAACAATGACAACTGCAACAACAACTACAAAAATAGCTGGGTACCGTGATGGACGCCTATAGTCCCAGCTACTTGGGAGACTGAGGCAAGAGAATCACTTAAGAGTTTGAGGTTGTTATGAGCTGTGACACCACAGCACTCTACCCAGGGCGACAACTTGAGACTGTCTCCAGAAAAAAAAGTTAACTGTAAAACAGTCTCAGGCAGGTCATTCAGAAGGCATTCCAGAAAAAGGCATTGTTAGCCTAGGAGGCGACAGCTCCATGTATGTTGTTGCCCCTGAAGACCTGCCAAGGGGATAAGATATAGAGGTAGAAGACAGTATTATTGATGATCCTGATCCTGGTAGGCCTCGGCTAATTGGATGTTTATGTAAAAGTGAAAAATAAAATATTTTAAAAACAAAATGTGAATAAAAAATGAAAAATGTTTTTGTACAGCTGTATAAATTATGACTTAAGCTAAGTATCATTACAAAAGAGTCAAAAAGTTTATAAAGTAAAAAAGTTACAGCAAGCTAAGGTTAATTATTGAGGAGAAAACTTTCTATAAATGTAGTGCAGCCTAAGCGTGCAGTGTATGAAGTCTGCAGTGGTGCCCAGTAACATCCAAGACCTTCATATTCACACACCTCTCATCTCTGCCTTGCCCAGCTTCCAGGCCTGCAAGCTCCATTCAAGCCCCAAACAAATGTATCATTTTTTTTGTCATTTATTCCTTTTTTTTACTGTACGTTTTCTATGTTTAGACATACAAATAGCTAAATAGTGGTGTTTCTGTTGCCTATAGTATCCAGGGCAGTATGTGCCATACAGATTGCAGCCTGGGAACAACAGGCTGTACCATATAGCCCAGGGAGTAGGGGGCTGTGCCTTCCAGGGTGACCTAAGTGTACTCTGTGACACTCGCAAAGCAGAGCTTCTCTCAGAACACATCCCCATGGTTAAATGACGCACCACCGTAAAGTTACATTGAAGGTTAGGACTTCAACATAACATTTTGATGGGTAACTTACAGTTCCTAACACCAGTTCCTGCCTACTCTAAAACAAACAAAAAAAGCTTCCACCTCTGAGTCATACGCAGTAACAAAATCAATCAATATGAAGGGACTTTAATGGAACAGTGCACTTGAAAGTTAAAATAATAGTTACATGGATAATTCAGGGAAAAAATAGAAAGAGGAAAGGGGCTGAACTGCCTAAATTATTACTGGATTCTTCTTGTCCAGCTTCTCCCGGCGTACTCCATGTACTACCATGACAGAAAGCTGGCCTCTGCCTCGCTGTGGATGGAGCTGCAGCATCGGCCACTCTGCCACACTTCAGGTCACGTTGGTTAATGCCAGAGTCCAGCCCCAATTGCAGGGCAGCTGACTAAAGGTCAGCGGTGGTAGTTCTACTGTGATGCCACCAGCTGCCAAAGAAATCCAGTGAAGTGGCTGTCCGTGGCCCAGTAGTTTTACCTGAAATTAAAAACAGACATACAAATGTCTCCAAATGCATCTCTTTGACTCACTCACTTTCTATTGGAATGATTGGTATTTCTAGAAAAAAAAAAAAACACTACAGATAAGATATCCATTTTTTACCTTTAGTGATTCACAGGGCGTTTTAACTCTTAATCCACTTGAGTGAATACATCTACATTGCTTCTACATTCTTGCTTCCACGTTACTCTCAAGAGGGAAATAAAAATGGGCAGGGGTTGTGGAAGAAGAATTATAAAGGTAAGCCAGGTGACTCACGCCTGTAATCCTAACACTCTGGTAGGCTGGGGCAGCGGACTGCTTGAGCTCAGGAGTTCAAGACCAGCCTGAGCAAGATCAAGATTCCATCTCTACTTAAAAAAATTAAAAAACATATATTTTTTTATTTTATATTAAAGTTGGGTGCCTGTAGTCCCAACTATTTGGGAGGCTGAGGCAGGAGGATCACTTGAGCCCAAGAGTTTGAGGTTGCTGTGAGCTATGATGATGATGATGCTACAGCACTCTATGCAGGGTGACAGAGTGAGACTCTGCCTCAAAATAATGATAACAAAGCTTGAGAGTTAAAATATTTTTGAAAAAATGAATTGTAAAGGTAGAATGATGTGTCAGAGTGGAGAAAATACTGAAGAGAAAATGATTCTGGAAGCAATCTTCCCAGGACTTACACAGAATATTTGCAGAAAGGTTCCCCTCTCATCCAGCCACTGTTACTCCACAGCTTTTCCCATAACCTCTACTAATCCATACTACATAAATTTGATCTTTACATTTGACTATTACTCTTTATTTTATATCCTTAGTCTTAATGATGATACTAAGTGAATTCAAGTAAGTAGTTCTCTACATATTCTAAGGTTATTTTGAACCATAAAACTTTGCTTATCAGATTCAAAACCCATGAGCTTTAATTCTCCACCAAATTCAATGGAAAAAAAAGAAAAAACAACCCATGAACTTTTGAATTATACCAATTAGCACCCAGAAGAATATAAACAAAATTAGAAAATAATCTATTTTATACCCAGCTACTATGCTATAATTAAACATTAGATTTGAGCTCTATCTTCTTTCTTCCTGACAAACTACAAGTGTTGGAAATAAAATGCAGAAAGGCAATGCAAAGAAAACCACCTGGACAATTCACCTCCAAAGGGATCAATTTCTTTTTCCTTTCTGTCTTATATATTTTTTTTAGAGACAGAGTCTTACTTTATTGCCCTGGGTAGAGTGCTGTCGCATCACAGCTCACAGCAACCTCCAACTCCTGGGCTTAGGCCATTCTCTTGCCTCAGCCTCTCAAGCAGCTGGGACTACAGGCACCAGCCACAGCATGCGGCTATTTTTTGTTGCAGTTTGGCCAGGGCCAGGTCTGAACTTGCCACCCTCAGTATATGGGGCCAGCGCCCTACCCAGTGAGCCACAGGCACCACCCTGGATCAATTTCTTAAAGGGCAGACCTGGTGGTTACAATATTTAGACTTATCTTTAGCTTTCTCCAGAAGGTTTTCTAAATTTCAAATATAGGGTCATGACATCTGGTGTTCAGATGTGCTCTGTGGTAAGGTGTCAGGGAAAGCATCTGAATTCCAGTTTTATGAAAAGAGTAATTTTGGATGCATGCAGTGAACTTGAACAACATAGAATGATTATGAAGAATTATGTCCATTTTATAGTGCTGTGCGTGAAGATAATGTTTTATCAGTTTGGTTTTCTGGAAAACAAAAAGTTTCAAAGGTTTTGGCCAAACATTACCATTGATGGAGCTCATTTTAAAATTACTCTTATGAGGTATAAAAAGAACACAAAAAGGCTTCCCCCTTAAAGCTAAGAAGTTATGTTTTCATCAAGATACTTTAGGGAGCAATTTCAAGGAATAAAGAAGGTAAAATTCCCTCCTACCTCTGTTTTCCTCAGAATAGCTTTGGGCTTGCCCAGAAACAGCTTTCCTGATGTGGGCCATTTAAGGAAAATGGCATAGACCCGTTTTTCTTTAGGTTTGGATGTGTACCTTGTTAAAAGAAAAAAAAATCAAAAAGCGTAGTAACCTCATGTTTCTCATTACTTATGGGTCAGGTCTGCAATTATTTTACAGAGATACTTCCATTTAGTAAATAGTTACCAATGTTCCCATTAACAGAAGGGGAGGAAAAATAGCCCTACGCTAGTACAAAAAGCACCTCCCTCCTCCACTCCCCCAACACTAACAGGAAAGAAAAACATTCCTGGGCTAGTATCCCCTGTTCATCAGATGCCCTCAAGGCACTGACATGCGGAGCAGTGAGGGAAGGGGGTGCGATGCCAGGGCTTTTTGGCCGTCTGTGTGCTGAGCCAGATTTTTATATGCGGTAACCCAGGAGGATAAGACCTGCATGTGTCGGCACTGTGTCTGGCCCTGTGCTCAGGGCAAGGGATGCCCGGAAAACAAAACACACATAGTTCTTGTTCTTAAGGTGCTTAGATTGGTGGAAAGGGCCGGCATTAAATAATTACCCGAATATTGTGAAAGTGTGATTTTTGATAAGCACTATGAAAGAAAGGGAAATTGAGAGATATAACAATAGGATCTCTTTACATTAGCATCAGAAGCCTCTCCAAAAAAATAACATTTAATCTGAGATGCAAAGGGTGAATGAGAACAGAAGAAAAGGTAAGAGGAGTGTGCACCACAAAGAAAACAGAATTTGTTTATGCATTTAATTATTCAACAGACATTTAGTGTCTTGGTTCAATGCTGTATCTCCAGTTTTAAAACAAGGACTAGCATTTTAAAGGTTTCACCAAGGCACCGAGGAAACCTGAAGAATGAGAAGGGGTGAGGGGGGACTGGAGAAAGCCTTCCAGGGTGAGAGGACAGCAAGGGCAGGAGCCCCGTGCAGAGTAGCTGGCCTACTGGTACAACAGCAGGGCGGGCAGAGTGGCTGAAGTAGAGAGAGGGAAGGCAAGGTGACAGCAGATTAGATCAGAGGCTCAGATACGGAGCCAGATTATACGAGGCCTCTTACGGCCCTTTCTCTGATCAGAAGCCATCGGAGGAGTTAGAGCATGGAAGTGGCATAACGTGACTTTTATAAAAGTTTACTCTGATTGCTTTGTGGCCAACAGATCAAAGGGGCAAGGGAAGAAACAGATCAGTCAAGCAGCTACGGAACTAATCTAGGCAGGGGTGAAACGAGAACCCAGGAGGATGAGGGGTGCTGCAGCAAGGATGGGAAGTGGTCAGACTCTGGATGGACTTCAAAGACAAAGATGACAGCATTTGCTCTCCTGATTGGCTGTGGACATAAACAAAAGGGAAGTTAGGGGCTCTGGGGCTTTTGCCCTGACAGCCTTCAGCTGAGATGGGAAGACCAGGTGTGGAGCTAGTTTACAGGCAGGCCTTCCGCATCCAGGTGGAAATGTCAAGGAGGAAGTTCAGAAGGAGGTCATCAATGCGACATTCAGAGCCCTGTAAATGGAAGAAATAAGCTGGGGAATTAAGATAAATAGAGAAGGCTCACGCCTGTAATCCCACAGCACTCTGGGAAGCCTAGCCAGAAGGATCCCTTGAGATCAGGAATTGGAGATCACCCTGAGCAGGAACAGGACCCCACCCCGTCTCTACTAAAAATAGAAAAATTCGCCAGGTGTCATGGCGGGCACCTGCAGTCCCAGCCACTCAAGAGGCTGAAGCTGGAGGATCACTTGTACCCAGGAATTTGAGGTTATTGGGTTCTGGGCTAACATCATTATACTGTGTCAAATGTAAATTTAAAAATAAATAAATAGAGAGTAGAGAAGTCTAAGGACTAAGCCCCAGATTTGGAGTTTGGGAAATGAGTAGAATCAGCAAATGAGACTAAGAAGGAACAGCAACCAGGTGCAGTAAAACCAGGAGACACAGTGGTCGACTGAGGCAAATGCTGCCGGAGAGTTCAGAAGACGAGAACTGGGAACTAACGCCGGGATTTAGCCAGGTGGACGCCACTGGGAGCCGCCGTCACAGAAACTTTGTGGAGTATGGCAGCCGAAGCCCATCCGGAGTAAGGTTTAGGAGAAAAACAGCAGCAAGAAATTGGAGATGGCAAGTAAAAACAATTCTTTCAAGATGTTTTACTATCAGGGAAAGGAGAGAAATGGGAAGGTAGCTGGGAATATAAGTAAGGTGAAAAGAGCACTTTCAGGCTGAGCGCACTGGCTGATGCCCGTAAATCCCAGAACTGTGGGAGACCCCGGCAGGAGAATCCTTTGAGGCTGTGAATTCAAGACAGCTTGAGCAACATAGAAAGACCCTCATCTCTACAAAACAAATAAAAGAAAATTAACTGGGCATAATGGCACACACCTGCAGTACCCAGCCACTTGGGAGGCCAAGGCAGGAGGATCACTTAAGCCCAGGAGTTTGAGGTTACAATGACTATTATGATGCCATTGCATACCAGAGCAGGTGGCAGAGTGAGACCCAGCCCATCCCCTTGCCAAAAAGAGCACTTTGGGTTTTTTTGTTTGTTTGTTTGTTTTTGAGTATTATTTGGGGGTTTTTGAGACAGAGTTTTACTATGTCACCCTCAGTAGAGTGCTATGGTGTCACAGCTCACAGCAACCTCAAACTCTTGGGCTCAAGCGATTCTCTTGCCTCACTCTCCCAAGTAGCTGGGAATACAGGCATCCACCACAATGCTCAGCTATTTTTGGTTTGTTTGTTTGGCAGGCCCAGGGCAGGTTTGAACTGCCAGCCCCAGTGCATATGGCTGGCGCCCTAACCACTGCACTATGGGCCAAGCCAAGAGTACTTTTTTAAGATGATAGAGATAGCATGTTTAAATGATGAGAAAAGGTTCTGATAAAGAGGGAGAAACTGAAGATGGAGAGCAAAAGGGAGGAATTTCTGTAACAATCCTTGGGTGGAAGATTTGGGAGAGGATCCAGGACACAAGGGAGGCCTTAAAGCTAAAAATGAGATAATGTTACACTGAGTATGTATACATGTACGTGGGGGGGGGGGGGGGTATGTGGGTGTGTTTCTTACATTTAGCTGTCCAGGGGCAAGCTTGAATAAGTAGAGCTGAATTTAATGAAAGCTGATGCTTTGCCAAGTGAGAGAGGGCTAATAAGTTGATGGTATACGTGAGGGGTGGGCCAGAGAATGTGACCTGGAAGGAGAGGAGGAGGACAGAGAAAGGTGACAAGGTCAAAAGTGGTTGTATCATTGGATCATAGAGCCCTTTTGAGGCTGCAGTGCTGTGTGGAGTGAGCTGACTATAAGATGCTTCAAACTGAAGTGCCGGAAGAGGTGCAGGTATTGGGAATGCGAGGCCTAAAGGGTCTGACCAAAGGAAGGGCCAGTGAAGGTGCAGTGACAAGATCCCTGGAAGAGAAGGGGTACAGTGAATTAGAAGATACTAAAATCACTAAGAACCATGCTAAAAATAGTTCTCAGGATAGGAAGCCAAGGCTAACCTCTTGAAGGCTTTCCAGAGTTGACTTGGGAATCTGCTTGGACCTCAAGAAGGAGTGTGGGTACACACGATGAACCCAAGGGCCAGGAGCCCCTGGAGTGGGGCGGAAGAACATGGCCACTTGGGCCATGGAAGCTGGCAGGAGCCAGACTCCTGCCTATATCAACCATGTTTAATATTTGGGCTTTTATATTTATCAAAATAAACACTTAATAATGATTAATCGTTGTGAAGTCTCAGATCAGACACCCTTGTGTTCAAATATAAGGCAGCAAATTCCAAGATCATACTTCATCTATTCTCTGTGACCTGAGAGACTGATACTGAGTTCTCATGATGCTTCTCCCAGACCCAATGCCCTAAAATTCCACAATTATTTGCTTCTGTTCCAATTGCTTTACTTCATTTTCTTCAATGGATGGACAATTTTTTTCAAGTCATAAAGGAAGTAGATTGAAGAACATTTAGTCTAATCATTTGGTTTACATTTGATCAGGCAACATTCAAGTGTTGACAGAAGGTGAATTTGTAGAGCTTTACTAATAACTACTCTTATATATGTAAAGTCCCTACATCAGAAACCGTCACGTTTACAAAGTCTGATGCATTAGCCCACAGAACCTCCCCAAGCTCAGGGAGAGGCTTGAAGCAGGACTTTTAAAGAAGATACTAGTGGAAAGACAAATTAGTAAGTTGACATTATTAATTTTAAAGAAACATCAGATTAAAGTTTATCAGAATAATATTAACAAGTTACAAGTTTTTAAATAAATTAAAACAATGTCATTTTTCTCATTTTTGAATGTATTTTTATACATATAAAATTAACCATCTTAAGTGTATTAAGTATGCAGTTCAGTGCTATAAAGTACTCTTATAATGCCATGCAGCCATGATCAGCACCCATTCCACAACCTTCCATCTCATGCAACTGAAATTCTGTGTCCCTTAAATAATGACTCCTTATTTCCTCCTTTCCCCCAGCCCCTGGCAACCACCCTTCTACTTTCTGTCTCTTTGGTTTTGACTACTCTAAGTACCTCTTATAAGGGAAATCATACAGTATTTGTCTTTTTGTGACTGGCTTATTTCAGTTAGCATAAGAGGCATCTAGCTTGTAGCATGTGCCAGGATCTTTCCTTTTCAAGGCTGAATAACATTCCATTGTATGTATATTCCTATTCCACATTTATCCATTCATCTGTCAATAGGTTGCTTCTGTATGTCAGCTATTGGGAATGATGCTGCTGTGAACAGAGTGTACAAGTATCTCTTTGAGACCCTGCTGGATCATACAGCAATTCTATTTTTAATTTTTTGAGAAACTGCCACACTGTTTTCCCACTAACAGTGCATATGGGTTCCAATGTCTCCATATCCTTGTTATTTTCTGTTTTTTATAGTATCTATGCTAATGGATGTGAAATGGTATCTCATCATTGTTTGGATTTGCATTTCTCTAATGATTAGTTATGTTGAGTATCTTTCTTGTGCCATCAGACAAATTTTATCAGTACAATTATTGTCTAAGTGGGGAGACAGATTCCTGATACTTTGTATTTTAACATCTTCCCAGAATCCTCTTTATTTTGGCTCATTTTTAATCTAGTATTTTCTCTGCCCTCGGGTACCTCTCACCTGCTAATTTGATGAAATGCAGCATCTACAAAAGTTGGAAATTACAGGGCTGACCAAACAGTAGTGTCTGTTTTAGAGTAACCATTAATTAAGCATTTTTCCCCAGGTCTAAACGGCTTATGATTTTCCTTAAGAGCTGATTACTTTTAGGTAAAATTTGTCACCATTAGATGTGTCACCAAAATTTATCACCATTAGGAGATATCTAGAGTTGATTTCAGTTCAATTTTACAAAAAATAAGTGTTCAAAAACTTGCTAATTCACAGTTTGGAAAGTGCTTTGTCTAGGTAGGCATTAACCTGATTTCTCTTTTTACCCTATGCCTCTCTTTAAATCTCTAAGAAATGTTAAATGCCTTACTCTGTCCAACAGTGCTTGGTAGTATGAGTGACTTACCACACATAGGGGGTGACAGTGTCATTCTGCGCTTTCCAGGTCCTGGTGTCATAAATAGCTTCTCCATTGACTTTGAGCCAAGACCCCATTTGCCTTAATCGCTCCTCAAAAATTGGAGAAATGGTGCCATCTAGCGTGGGCCCAATATTCATCAGAAGATTTCCTCCACATGAAACTGTTTGCACAAGTTGCTAAAAAATTAGGAATAATGTAGTTCTTAGATAAAACAATTCCATCTTTAATTAATATGTGTGTGTGCATATAGTCAGTATCTGGACGAGTAAACACAGAGGATAGAGTAATAGCCTGTGTTTGTAGGACATTGAGCTATACAAAATATAAGAAATAATTCCCACACAACCACACAATGAAGATTATTACAATAATAACTACCAGAACTTCACCGTACCTTCACCAATTCTTCGATTGTAAGATAGTCACCAATTCCAGCATCTCTCCTATAGCCCCAGGAAAACTTGTCTATTGTCATGCAGTTTTCCCATTTATGTGGCAACAGATGTCCTGGGTTATAACGGTCACTGCAGGTATAGTAGCCACCATGCTTACAGATGCTACCAAGTCCCCAACGATCATTGGTGACTACTGTATCCCGAACTGGGCTGAAATTAAAAGTATAATGGTTTTAAGCAAAAAAAATATGTTTTTTACATAAAAGAACATGTCATTGAAAAGAGGTCTAACTGAAGTATACTCCTGAAAAGGGGCCATGGCACAACCCAGTGGGAAGCTCATGGGCCTGAAGACAAATAGACTTGGGTTGATTAGAGTCCTGGCTCTGTAACATTCTGACTCCCAGACCTAGTGCTAGATACCTACCTTTTCTATAATGAACTTCCTCATCTACTATTAGAACAATAATAATTTATATCAAACACTTAGCCCGCTTCCCAACACAAACAGCACTTCTAAGAGTATTAAACTATTACTTGACACCCCCCCAATATTGTGAATGTAAGCACAACTGAACTTACATTCAAGATATTTGTCTTTCCACCAAATAATTTCATACATATGTTCAAGCTCTTCTCTTTCTTACAGTTATGCTTAAGAGAGAGGAAAATCTCAGAAAAATCTACTATTGGCATTATGTGAAACATCCTCACAATCCTTATCATAGCAGGTGGAACTGTTCGCGAGGGGACAGTTTTCACTCACACCTTGAAGTGCGTAACTCCCCGTCTTGTCCCTTGGAAGAAGTACCTGGAGATACTGCTATTTTAAGTCTCAAGAGTTCTCCAGAATATTTGTACTTGTGCCCTTTACAGGCCCAGGAAGCTCAAGTAGAAGGCTGGCTGACTTCCTAGCACAATGCCAGGTGCCTTCTAGTGCAAATGGAAATGTGCTCCCCGGAGTTGAAGCCAGTCAGAACTGACTGCTGTAAAGTCAGTTACAGGGCAGCCTGGAGCATGCTGGGAGCAAAAAGAAAGAACGGGAAGGAGTGAGAGTGCTGCTGATGAAGGTAAAGAGCAGAGGAGGAGGGAGAGGTTAATGGGGCAGCCGAGATTACCAAAAGATAAGGGACAATTGGGAGGCACAAAGCAGCAATTAATGATGAATAAACAGAGTGATCTGAGTCAGGGGTCGGGGAAAGGGAGAGGAGGGAGGGGGGAGGTGGGTGGAGGGAGGGGTCCTGGTGGGATTACACCTGCAGGGCATCTTACAAGGGTATATGCGAAACTTAGTAAATGTGGGATGTAAATGTCTTGGCACGGTAACTGGGAAAATGCCAGGAAGGCTATGTTAACCATTGTGATGAAAATGTGTCAAACGGTCTGTGAAGCTAGTGTATGATGCCCCATGACCATATCAATGTACGCAGCTATGATTTAATTAAAAACAAAAAAGCAAGTGAAGGAGGTAAAAGGGGGACCCACAAAATTAACACAAAGTTCTTGATCTTATGGGGTTTTTTACTCTGATTTCAAAATCAGACTGAGTTGTATTTTACTGAGTTGTGATTTGTTTACTCTTGATTATTTTGAGTGAATACTGAGATATCTAATGAGTGTTGTGTACAATGATTTCCTCCCCAGCATGCCACCAGTAAGCCTCAAAGGAAGCATCTCAAGAAATAGGGGAGTTACGACGACGTTATAAATATCTTAGGAGCGTTAGGCGTCACTGTGCACACACCTGTCATTGTACAGCCAGGCCAGGAAGCCCGTGCTGTTCCAGTAGCTATCTGGGGCATCTCCATCCCCGTCGGACCACAGGACCTCGGGCTGGTACTTGTTCACTAACTCATAGAGCTCAGGCAACGTCTTAGACGCTGGAAACTGTTGCTTATGGAATGAACTGGATTGATCCTCAAGGAAGAGCGGATGGAACCATTCAAAGAGGGAATAGTACAGGCCGAAACGCAGGTTAGTCTTGCTCCTGATGGCTGCCTCGAGTTCCTTGACAATGTCCCTCTTCGGCCCTTCATCGACTGCATTCCAGTTCCAGGAATACTCTGAACCCCACAAGGTAAAGCCTGAAAAATTATGGTAAATACCCTTGTAAGCACATCAGTTTTATTTTAGCAAATTCCCACCTATACAAAGGCCAAAACAAATCAAAAAATAAATGGGATGTATACAAACACCTGATTCTACAAACACCTGATTTATGGCAATCTTTTTCATATAGATTCTTTTATATGAGAAACAAAGGAGATCTTTTTCCTTTTTTTGGAGGAGAATGAAATGGCAGACAATGGTCAAAACTGGATTCCTGCTTATGTGTAGAAGCACAGCACTTTTAAGTGTTCTAATCCCGTCATCCCATTTTGGGGCAATCCCATCTTTAGCTACAACGGCCTCATGACCTCCACCCAGATTAATCCCACCCGCTCCCGCAGAGGAGCTCAGGACCTCTGCCCATCCTGTCTTCAGCTAAAATGACCTTGTGATCTCTGCGCAAGAATACAAAAGAGGATTTTGACAAAGGGGGACTGAGGTTTCTCTTTGAAAGTACTGGAGATGGATAGATCAGACCATGTAGAGCTTTGGCATTGCCTTAAAGTTGCTTTTCATAAACCTCAGTCCCACTTTGTTAAAATTCTCTTTAGTATTCTTTGTGCCCCAGGAAGATAGTTCCAGGGAATCACCTGGGCAGAGATCACAAGGTCATTTTAGCTGAAGACAGGATGGGCAGAGGTCCTGAGCTCCTCTGGGGGAGTGGGTGGGATTTATCTGGGTGGAGGTCATGAGGCTGTTGCGGCTGAATTTGGGATTGACCCCCAATGGGATCTAGCTTCCTGTCTGTGGAACCCCCTACGGTGTCCTCAGCTAGCTGCTAGCAGGGGGCATAGTACAAAACAAGCAGTCAACAATACCAGATCACAGCTGAAATGCCAACATCGTCCACACCTACCACGCTAAGCAATGACCACTGCTATTCGTGATGAAGATCCGGAGACGCACTCCTGCCTTATTCTTGTCTGTCATCTAAATCAAAGACTGGAGTCTGAGGCATGCTGCTAGGATTGGCTATATTATTATAGTGTGATTCTTAGAACACTGGTGATTGATATGTATGTAGTGAATCTCCTTTAGCCTGATTATTCATTTAAAGATGCTACAGAGGGTGGCTCAGTGAGTAGGGCGCTGGCCACATACACTGAAGGTGGCGGGTTCCAACCAGGCCCCGGCCAAACTGCAACAAAAAAATAGCCAGGCATTGTGGCGGGCACCTGTGGTCCCAGCTACTTGGGAGGCTGAGGCAAGAGCTTGGTCTAAGCCCAAGAGCTGGAGGTTGCTGTGAGCTGTGATGCTACAGCACTCTATGGAGGGTGACAAAGTGAGACTTTGTCTCTAAAATAAATAAATTAATTAATTTTTAAAGAAGACACTACAGAGTGTCCCCGAAGTTACCCCTAAAGTCACCACATATGGGGAAAATGAGAAATTGTAGCTAAATGTACCTTTATTTACAAAATTTTAACTATAAAATTTTATGTAGAGTTGGCCAACATGGAGAGAATATTTTGTAAGTAAAGGTACATTTAGCAACAATTTCCCATTTTCCCCATGCATGGTGACTTAGGGGCAACCTCTGAGAAAGCCTGTATTTCTGTACTTCAAAATATGCTAACCATGGATAACCCTGTATTTCTGTACTTTAAAATATGCTAACCATGTATAATCTCATCCTACTGTGAAGTCATAAGCTTAGATGTTCTTCTTTAATAAAATTACCCAAAGTGAATAATCTACCAACTAAACGGGTTAGAAATGTACACCATTACACACTTTGAAATAATTCATTTTGAACAAGAATTTGCATTTATATTGCTGATAGTTCTATATAAAAACATCTTAGAAGAGATATATAAACTGAAATAATCAAGAAATAATATAAACTCTCAAAAATTTCAGTGTGTGCCTAGAGACATAAGAGCTTTGTTACTGTTCACAAATATCTAAAAGAAGCTTTGAGAATAGATTTTCATAAGACAGTTTTGCTCAAACACTTTGCTCTTAACAAATTAGGACAAAACTAAGATTGATTTTAAGAAGCTTTTAAAACAGCTCACTCTTGGTTCCAAAGATGTTTGCGGTAAGCTTCAAAGCAGTGTCAATATTTAAAGTCATATTCAAAATTTTCCAACTTGACAGGCCCTAATGTCAGGCAGTGCTAAAACCACATGGGTCTTCATTTTAACATCACCACCCTAAGTAAGCATACGGCAATCATCCTTCCTGAGGTTTGCAGTACATTTTCCAAAAGCAATGGAAACATCTGACTGCATGAATCCCAGAAAACATATGAACGTGAACTATATCATCTGTCCTCACACTTCAGGTCTTTTCTTTATTTTTAAAATAAATTCACTATGTAATATTTGTGCCATACAACATTGGGGAGTTGCTAGACATCAGGATCTCCAACATGGTCTCCAACAGATACACTTTATAAATATCCATCTCAGCAGGAGAAACACCTGTAGGAGACAATCATGAAGCCACCAGAACGTGGCCAAAGGGGAAAGCATTCTAAGATAAATTTAGAGTTTGGGTTTTGGCTTCCCCCTCCTCCTACACTCCCATCCCTGGAGAAAACAACAAGGCAAAATTTCTTACAACAAGGCGAAATTTCTTACACCAAGGCAAAAAAGATTTGCCATGCAAATGAAACTATCTCATGAATCGACATGTGGTTGGAACAACAATTTGTGCATGCTTCTTGGTCTTCCACTGAGGAGGCAGGGGGTGGAATCTATGCTGGTAAGGTAGGGCCACTGTGTTTCCTTTCACATGTTCTTCCATGTGAATACCTCTGATATTTCTGGACACCATGATAGGGCCATTATCCTTTTCCCTCTGTGTGAAGTGTGTCACTGTCATCATGAGCAATTCATCCACCATTTACATCATTTGACCACCCAAGAACTGGCTGAGCGCAGTCAGGTGTGTTGATAATGACTACAAAGGACCTCCAGGGTGCCTTCCCAGAATGCATTAGGAGAAGAGAAACCAGAGAGTGTAGTTCAGTTACAAACTCTGATGGTGCAACCCACATCCCCCTTCAAATGCCTTTAATTAAATCTTAGAAATATTATTAAACAGGCACATCACAAAATGTCACCATCTTTCCTCTGTCACGCGGAGAGTACCATCTTTCTGTATCCCTAACACGTCTCAGTTTGGTGGTCTTTAAATTATAAGCAAATTATCAGCCACCAATTACAGTTATTCCTAAGGGAAAACTTAGGAATAATGCCCTTGCTTTAGTTTCTTGAAAAAAAAAAAAAAAAAGATGTTTTTATTTCCTAACATTTTCAGTATTTTCATATACTGTACTTACCTTCATGATGTTTGGAAGTTAAGACAATGTATTTGGCACCAGAGGCCTGAAAAATATCTGCCCACTGATTGGCATCAAAAAATTTTGCTGTAAATAGTGGTCCAAAATCTTCATATTTAAAAGCAGGAGGGTAATTATTTGCCATAAAGTCCACATACTTCGGTCTCCTTTCCTTTTGCCAATACCACCTACAGAGAGGAAGAGGACAGCACAGGAACACCAGTTCATCAACGTTTTACATAAGTCCCCAGGTCCCTTTACTTTCTCCCCCTTATTCAAACACAGTATTACCCAGATCCTTTCTCAACTCCTCTTAGTTAGATCTGGCTTTTAAGAAGATTATGCAAACCAGAACTCCCCTCTCCATATCCATCTCTGGCCCTAGGGAAGCCACTTAGCTCATAAATTAGAGCATTCTGACAAGCCAGCCACACATGCATTCTCCCTCAATTCTCTACGTGTTAAGTCACAGCATGTAGTATGTGTCTTTATGTATTGTCCTTTATAACATATGTGACCAGGGACTCCAAAAGCTAAACTATATGCCTAGGCTGGATGAGCTGGCTCATGCCTGTAATCCTAGCACTCTGGGAGGCCGGGAGCGGATTGCCTGAGCTCACAGATTCGAGACCAGCCTGAACCAGAGTGACACCTAGTCTCTAAAACTAGCTGGGCAGTGTGGTGGGCACATGTAGTCCCAGCTACTTGGGAGGCTGAGGCAAGAGGATTGCTTGAGCCCAAGAGTTGGAAGTTGCTGTGAGCTGTGCCGCCACAGCACTCTACCAAGGGTGACAAAGTGAGACACTGTCTCAAAAAAAAAAAAAAAAAAAAAAAAAGACTATATGCCTAAAACCTAACATGTATCTATTGTGTTCACTAGCAGAGAACATGTTTTGGAGCACGGCACAGAAAAAGAAACAACAAGGAAGATGCTAACTTTTTTTTGAGATAGTCTCACTTTGTTGCCCCGAGTAGAATGCCATGGTCTCACAGCTCACAGCAACTCCAAACACTTGAGCTCAAGCAATTCTCTGGCCTCAGCCTCCCAAGTAGCTGGAACTACAGGCACCTGTCACAACACCCGGCTATTTTTAGAGACAGGCTCTCGCTCTGGCTCAGGCTGGTCTAGTCCCTGTGAGCTCAGGCAATCCACCCACCTCAGCCTCCCAGAGTGCTAGGATTACAGGCGTGAGCCACCGCGCCTGGCTGGAAGATATTAACATTTTAATAAATTAATTCAACCTTCAAGGATTACTTGTTATATGAATTCATCCTCCACAATAGTATATTGAACCTAAACTATTTAAGCAAGCCTTTCTAAAGAAAACACCACCTACAACATTTTAGATGAACAGAACAGTAACTATTCTCATGAAGTATATCCAAACCCTAGGACAGACCCATCCATTTTTTTCTACCACCAGTCCTTTCATAAGGCTGTTTCTACAGGATAAGCACATCCATAATCAGCATTACATTCCCAAAGATGATCAGTCGGGAGGCTCTTGTGGCTGAGAAGACATCACTAAGGACACGACACGTAGGTGGCAGGCGCTGTTGTTTGCCAGCCCAGAAGTCATACGCATCCTTTCTCAGCGTTCCATCACAGCCATGACATAGATGTGAGATCTTTGCTGGCCAATGGGACTTGAAGAGAACCTGACTTGGGGGATTCCAGAACCGGTTTCCTTCCCAATGAAAAGAGGAACAGGCCTTGATACCTCTGGGCAAGGTCATTGCAGTTATGATGCTTGACCACCATCATGTGATGGGTTGTTTGTTGGAGGGACAAGTCTACAGGCTGAGGGTGACAGAAAGGGCCTGGGTCATTGATTTCATCAATGAAACAACTATCTCTAAATTTCTTGTATGTGAGATAATAAACCCCTCTTATTATACCTTTTATTTGGGTTTTTTGATATCTGAAATTGAAACTACCCTAACTGATCCATGATGCATTTTTAACTTTTAAATTGCACCACAATTTGTACCCTCAAATAAATCTGAAATGTAAAAAAAAAAATAAAATAAAATAAATAAATCACTGCCAAGTTAAAAAAAAATTAGAAATTAAAAAATAAATAAATTGCACCACAAAAGAGAAACTTTTTTGTGGACAATCAGAAAGTTGAGCAAAGATAAGGAATTTCTATTTTCTCCTAGTGTCTAATTTGATTCTGCATTCTGTCCCATAGTATAGACTAAAAATTCATTTAAAAAGAGATGGAAAGAAGGAGGGCACTTACAGTAAAAAGTTCATTATTTATATAGTGTTTGGTATTTAACTGCCATTAAGAACAGTCAGATATACTCATCTTTACTGTTAACACCCCAAAAGTCAAACTGGGGGTGAGGAGCAGAGATTTAGAAAGGATGCAAAGGGAACCCATAGGTCATTAAGGGACCTTCGACAGGGTCAATGCACTGCCAGACCATCAGGACTCATTTGTATTTTTCACATATATTGTTTAATATGAGAAGTATCTTTATTGTTCTCTGTAAAAACAAACAACCATGTGTTCATTTGTAGAAAATGAAGTTAATCACAACAAAGAATAAAATGACTCAAAATCTGCCAGCTTATTTTGGCAGAGCACTCTGGTCTCAGCTAACAAATGTCAGATTCTTTTTCCACACCAATGCACATTTATCTAATCTTCATGGTTGAACAAAATGATAGTATAAAATAAGATACAATTTAAGGGGGAGAAAATCTGTTCATTATGTAGCTCACTAATCTGAAACATTTCAAAAAGAAACTCAAAATGCCTCTCGGCCCAAAACATACATATAAGGATTTATAACATCTTTGTGAAACAGGTTTGGGTGATTCCAAATTTTTGAGATACACAAAAAATCAAGAAACATAAAATCCATGTGGGTGGAAACCAGTGAAGCCTCCCACAACTCCAGTAAGCTGAGTAAGTGAAACTCGCTCAAGTGAATCGGAAAGAACCCTGCCAATGGTGTTTCTTGGAAGTGAGTTAATGGGCCATAACATAGTCTGTCTCCAAATGGTCACAGTGACATAGTGACCAATGTACCTACTAGAGGAAGAGAGCCCCTTTTTTTCAATTTGATTGGGCCCAAAACATAATATATTTATAACACCTTTCCGAAGTAGATATGTTTGGTAATACATGGTGTAGAAGTCCCTTGTTTTACAAGTTGATTTTTTTAGTATATGAAAAATTCTTCATAGCTTATACCATCCTTTTACATCAACTGGCCTAACTTAATAAGAGAGGTTACTGGTTGGAGGAAGTCAATCTCTTTGTAATATATTCTGGCCTATTATTTAAGTTAAAGCACTTGAAATCTGGCAGGTATAAAAAGAGCACTGTAACTTTTGTGCTGTTTCTTAAGATGAGGCCGGCTGTGGTGGCTCATGCCTGCAATCCTACCACTCTGGGAGGCCAAGGCAGGTAGATGGCTGGAGCTCAGAAGTTGGAGATAAGCCTGAGCAAGAGTGTGACACGAAACGTCACCCACTTCCCCACCCCCCACCAAATGGAAAAGAATTAGTCATGGTATGGTGGTACACCCCTGTAGTCCCAGCTACTTGGGAGGCTAAGGCAGGAGGATTATTTAAGCCCAGGAATTTGAGGTTGTTGTGAGCTATGATGATTAATGATGCTATCGAACTCTACCTGAAGGAACAAAGACTTCCTCTTAGGTGGGGGGGGTCAGACGATGAAATTCTAGCATGAGAGTGAAAAGGCATTCTGTACCAGAAGGAAAGACAACATCTTTATCTTCAAGGACAAAAAGTAGAGATCAAAAGAATACTATACACTAGGCCTTGTTAGAATAACTCATCTCTTAAGCCCACCCACACTATTTAATCCCAATGTGCCAATTTAACTTTTGGATCCAGCCAGGACTCTCAGAGGATGGAAGTAATTTTTCTGCTCTTACAGTAGAAAGTGGTACCGTGTAATTAACATTACTATGTAATGTTAATATAATATATAGTTCATACTCTATTGTGTCTACTATATATGGTATATATTAATTTGGATGTATACTATTTAATAGTATGGAGTAGATTTAAATAAATACTCATTTAATTGCTTTATTGTACTTAAGAAAATATATGTGTGTGTTAGGTAGGTAGTTACGAACAGCTCTCCTGGGAAAAGAGGACAAGGGCTGAGCGTTTAAGCTGCCATCATGGTGCTGCCCACCTTACTGCAGTCCCAAGTGATTGCTCACAGCTGGGGAGGAGGGCACACCCTACCAATCTACTAATCAGAACTTAGTGAGCCAACTGTAAAAGACTACAGAGACGAAGCTCTAGCCTACTAACAGGTGCAACCGAATCTTGAAAGTGACCTGGAACAGCCTTAAGACTAATTACCATATGGCCCATAGTCCCCCATGGACTCTCAGAGAGGCTGAGAGACTCTCTGAGGACTCTCAGAATCCGCATGCTCTGGTTCCAAGGTGACCTCCGGGTCACAGATGAACCTCCCACGGGCAAATACAGAAGAGAACCCCACCCCCACCTTGGGATTCTCTGTCTGCTTGCTCTGGCAAAGGAGGTCCACTTGGTGAACGTATCCTTCTCTGTAAACTTTGTTCTCTGTAAACCTACCTTTCTCTTCCAACAGCAAATTTCGTTACACGCTTGCCTTCCTGTGGGGAGGGGGGCTCTTCGTTTTCCCTCAAGAGCACTGCAAGAGGCGAGGACCCAGGCAGCTGCCTGAAACCCTGACGTTTTGGGAGACAGACCGCCGCCTTGAACCCCAACATGTGTACATGTGCATATACGGGTGTATATATATTTGATAACACTTCTATTTTTAAAAAAATACTTGAAGGGGGCGGCACCTGTGGCTCAAAGGAGTAGGGCGCCGGCCCCATATGCCGAAGGTGGCGGGTTCAAACCCAGACCCGGCCAAAAAAAAAACAAAAAAAAAAAAACTTGAAGGATTTAATCGGAAAAGATATGCATAACAGTTCAGGAGATTACATGCATATTTTACATAGATCTCAAGCTCAACTCTAAAGCACAGTTTTTGGTACAGCACCCCTCACACAACAGTTTGATAACTGGCCTTTCTTTAGTGTACCATTCTAGAATCTTCTTTTTAAGGTCCTACAGTCACACATGGCAACATTTTAACATTAAAGAGCCAAAATGTGTTCAAAATGATCAGACGCCCACATACCCATAAATTCTACCATACTGAAGTGGAAGTTTCTGCCATTGAAAGGCGCAGAACGACTGCAAATCACCAGGTAGCTGCAGGACAAGGTGGGACATTAGGTCTGAGTCACTGCACACACTGTGACCCTGCTCAAACTAGTTTCCCGAGTTGCTCGACATAATAATCATGTGATTACCACTTGAAATGCGCAAGCACTATGAGAAGAATCTTCTCTGAAGAAGCTGAGAACTCAGATGCATAGAAGTGTGTCTGAAAACTCCCGCAGGCACACGGCAGCCTGCACGCGTCCCTTAGACCAGGCACCTTCCATCAACACCGGAAGTGCCAGCAGAGGTTAAAACCCGCGCGGGGACGGCGACACCGACCAGGGGGAGCTCCGGCCACAGACGCCGGGGCGGGGGTCCCAGGAGCCGGAGGGACGCGCGCTCACCAGAACCATTCGCTGCCGAAGCTGGGCACCGAAAACACGCCCCAGTGGATGAAGATGCCGAACTTGGCCTGGTCGAACCACGCGGGCAGCCGGCGGGCGTCCAGCGACTTCCAGGTGGGGTCGAAGCGCGCGGCGCGCCGGGCGGGACACGGCCGCGACAGCAGCAGCAGCGCCAGCGACAGCGCGGGGAGCCCGAGGACCCGCATGTCCCTTCCGCGAGCTGCCGGAGCGCGGGACAGCGGCCCTTCCGCGTCGCCGGCTGAGTGTGCTCAGCCGCCGTCACCTGACCGGCTGTCCTTGGGGACTGGCCAGGCTACCCCTCTGGGGCGGGAGCGGCCTCTGCCCCACAGCTGAATGACCCCAGGCCGGCCCGCATCGCTCCATGCATAACTTAGGAGGCCAGCGTTACCCCCAGGCCAGCCCCGCGGCTGCTTAACGAACACGCCAGCCTATCGCTTTGGTGGGGGAAAGTGAGTCTGGGCCAGGGCCCTGTGCACGACCCTTGCAGAAATTACCCGAGAGAAATAAGTGACTGGCCCGCCCTGGTGGCCGCGGGACGTGTCCGAACCACTGACACAGCGGTGGAGGCAGGAACCTCAGGGGAGTCCCTGAGAGAGAGCGACCCAGATTGTCCTCAGACTCGGCATCAGCCCCCCAAGCTCTGCAGCTCCGGGTGTGTTAGAACTGTGGCTGTCGACCTGAATTTCTATCAGATGAGATTCTAAGAGTTTCAGAGTCAGGATGGCTAGGTCAAGGGCCAAACATTTACGTTTCTACCCAGGGCCCAGGTGATTCTGATGTTGCTGGTCAGTGAACCAAACTTTCCTGAGATTCGCTGCCTTAGAAAACAAGGTGATCTGAGACAGGCGAAACCAGTGGAGTGAATGTTTGAGAAATCTGCAGGCATGGGGAAAGAAACCAGGACATTTCAGAAGCTCATCTCGTCTCTTCCACCGTTTCGGAGCTTTCAGAGGAAAGCTAGATTCCACACCTCTCTTACCCCTGCAAAATCCTTAGCCTTCTAGCTAGTGTGGGCGGTTCTTCTATAGCTGTCTCCTCCGTGAAGCTTTCTGCCACACCCTCCCCTCCGAGAACGGTCTATTTTTTTTTTTTATATACAGGGTGGCCATAAAGTTTATGTACAATTAACTATTTAAATTCCATATGAACTTTATGACCACCTGTACATAAATAAAATACTTCCTCCTGCTGCCATAACATCTCTTTCCCCACCAGTAAGATAGGATTTTACTCATTCCTTGTCTTGTAGTTAAGTGGACACAGGGTCTGATTTCCCACCCAGCTGTGAGCTACTTGAGGACAGCCAAAGCTACCTTCCCTTCTGCAGACCCTGCATTTACAGGACAACCTGGCGTGTTCGTTAAGCACGTTAAGCAGCTGTCCAAACACGTTTGTCCAAGCTCTTCATCTCAAACTGGGATTCTAACTATGGAATGAAGGAGGTGACCCTAAGTGGCTGTTGCCTTCACCCTCCTATCTCTGCAGAGACAGAAGACATGGCCAGGTGACAACGTAGCAGTGAGGCCCTGTCCTCTCTTCAGTGATCTTTCTCCCATGTCAACCCCAGTAGCAAGTTTCTATCTTCCAAAGTCCTTTTATCAGATAATAAATTGTTTACATTTCCATGTATGTTAGTTAGAGTGCTAATCAAAACTTCTGCTCTGCATGAATGCCACTTGGGTTGCCTTTTCACTTGTAGGCAAAGAAAATTTTTTTAGTTAGTAAGTACAACCTTATCATAAAAGTATGGTTTTTAGAGAAAATATTGAAAATAGTGAGAATTCCAGTATACCTATAATACCGGGTTGGGTATTAATACAGGATTTGGAAGAAATAACAAATAGAATTGTCTGGAAATGAAGAAGAGATTCTACTGAAAAAAATATTTGTTAAATGACTCAAAGAGTGAAATCTATGAAATATTCTAGCACATGGTCACTTATGGAGAGACCTGGCTACTGTCAATTTCACTTCACGTTTTATAAGATTATGCTTTACCAAGCTGGTCTTTGTACTTAAACCTACTGCTAACCCAGCAATGGATTACCACACTACACCAAGGCTTCAACTGTGTATTTAAAGGTTTGATAAAGGGTTCAGACACCTGAGAGAAACACCAAGTTCTCCAGGTGAATACTGCTTGAGCCTTTATAAGGCATTGGAGGAGTAGGGGTGCTTTGGGCCTCAGTGGGAAGCATTGTCAAGGAAGCTTGGTCTGATCCTATTTGTCTGTAATCACTTTGAGGTACAAGCTAAAGTACAAGGACAAGTTCCTGTCCTGGAAGCAATAGGTGTGCTTCCCTGCGGAGCCACCACAGTCAGCATCCTCATGTTGGACAGCTGCTGGTGCACAGGCCCTAGGCAGGGGAGAGTAGGAGACAGCCCTTGCCAAATTCTTTATGGCTGCCAGAGGAAGCAGTCCTGCTGTGGATGTCCTCAGGGATGTCATTAGCTGCCATTAGCTGCTGAGGGTGGAGCTGCTATGTGAGCGAGGCTCTCGGGGACACATTCTGGATCTCCATATGGGAAGTAGTATGGCCACCACCAACCAGACTGGGCAGCGCCCAGAAACCCTCTAAAGTGGACAGTGGAATAAGGGAAGCATTTGCCTGGCAGCTGGCATCAACCCACAGTCTCCCTCCGAAAACACAGAAGAAAAGGTTCAAAATGAACTGAAACCAAGCCAGCCTTACGCAAAGTAACCTCACTTCTCAGTTGCAAGAGCAGATGGCATGGAGAAAATAAAAGTAAACTTGCCTTTTTGTGGCCTAGGGACAGGGAGTAGAAGCAGAAGAAGGAATAAAGGGGGAGAGGAGGGGTTCAGCAGAGGGGCATAGCAGCCAAGCCACCACACTTCCCGTCCCTGCTCCACCCTCTGCCACAGGGCTGGGTAAGGCACTCACACTCGCTGTGCCTCTGTTCCTCACCTAGTAAATGCGAACAATGGTACATCTTCCTCCCAGGGTTATCGTGAGAATTAAATGAAGCAAAGGGCGTATTAAGCCTCATTTAAGTATGGACTAGTATTACCATGGATATTAAGTAAATACCAGGGAGTCCAAGGAAAGGGATATTTCTGTCCTGATTCCCATTTAGAACACTTCAGAAAGCTTCTTAGGCTCATAGGCAAGTTTAAGTAAGTGCAGCCATGTTAGAGGGATATCTTCCTTGCTTTCTTGGGGTGACCTTGATATTTGAGTGACACAAACAAGATCCAGAAGTGAGAGGGGATACTCGGAAAAAGTAAAGTCTAAGAGAACAGAGGTCTTCTCAAGGAGACCCCAAGAATACACTTGCGAGGTCCTTCCCATGGTGACTCAGCTCTTAGGAATTTGTAGAAACTTAACTTCCTCGACCTGGAAACTTACTTGCTTCTGCTTCTGTGAAAGCCTGTGGTTCTGTAAAAGCCGGAGCCAGCTTCTCTAGCTTGATTCAAACTGACCAATGAAAAAGGTAACTGTGAGTCAAACTTTTTTTTTTTTTTTTTTTTTTTTTTGCAGTTTTTGGCCAGGGCTGGGCTTGAACCCACCACCTCTGGCATATGGGGCCAGTACCCTACTCCTTTGAGCCACCGGCGCCACCCAGGGCCAAACTTTTTGACTGGGGATTAAACTGGCTTGGCGATTTTGAACTCTTCTGTGCTGTTACTCTACCAGCTGGAAGAAAGCTCTTCCTTTTTTAAATACAGGGTTTGGGCGTCATTTTCTCCACTGGGCTTTGTCTTCCTGCAACAGAAGTAGCTGAGAACTTCCCAGGAAATGCACCCTGAGTGGTTCTCTGGGCAGGGCACCTGTGATGAGGATGTGGGGTTCATAGCCATGCCCCAGAGAACCCCGGGAAACCTGTGGAGCTGAAGCAGAACCTATGCAGACCGGATTATGAATTAGCACAGCTCTGAGCTTCATCTGGGAATGACCCCGGGGTAATGTCAGCACCCTAGGCCAGGGGAAGCTGGGGCATCATGCACCTTCCTAGCACCTGGACAGCCCCTCAGGTCTCCTGTCTGCTGCTCCAGGCCACCTGGGAGAAGCAGGGGATGGCACAGCAGCCTTATGTTATACTGAGCATTGTTACCCAGAGGAGAGCCTGATTGTTTGCTAAAGAGGCTTCTCAGGATTTGTTTACATTTAATCTAGAGGGAATAAATGGATCTGTCCATCAACCAATCAGAGTTTGTACGGATGAGAAGAAGGGGTATGCTGGCCAGCCAGGGCAGGCAAGTTGACTACATACAAACCAAAGAGCCACCAGGGGTGGTGGCTCACGCCTGTAATCCTAGCACTCTGGGAGGCTGAGGCAGGTGGATTGCTGGAGCTCAGGAGTTCAAGACCAGCCCAAGCAAAGTGAGACCCCGTTTCTAAAAATAGAAAAACCAGCGGAGGTTGTGGCTGATGCCTGTAGTCCTACTTACTCAGAAACCTGAGCCAAGGGAATTTCTTGAGCTAAAGAGTTTGAGGTTGCTGTGAGCTATGATACACAGCACTCTACCCAGGGCACAGTGTGAGACTCTGTCTCAAAAAAACAAACAACAACAACAACAACAAAACAAAACAAAGCAAAGAGCCACATTGTCTCTTTGGTAATTTAATGGCCCTGCTGGGCAGCTAAGCATCAGAATGTGCAACACATTTGCCTTCTTCTCTTCTTTCCAGGTTTTCATTGAAAAATGGATGACCTAGTGAGTGCCTGTGCATGGAGGCCCAGTGCAGGAGCATGAGGTCTTGGTCACACAGGAAGTCTTCCCCCCATGAGCCTCATGGCTGGGGGAGACAGTGTGCTCTGAGCTGCACAAGTCAGCAGAAGAAGGCAGTTTGCACAGCCTCGTTGGGAGTGGGAGGGAAGAGGTTAGGTCCTCCAGAGAAAGAGGAAGCAAAACAAAAAAAAGAAAGAAAGAAAGGAAAGGAAAGAGGAACTAACAGAGGACTGAGAAAGGGCTGGGCAAGAAGGAGAAAGGAGATATTTTCAAAGGAAAGAAAGAATACAAAGGAATGGAGCCATCAAAAATAAAAAGGCAGCAGAGTAAATAGTGTGCCCAACTGAAATCAAGAAGAAATGAAAATTGGAAGAATAAAGACCAGAAACAAAAGAAGAGGTGGAGGCATCAAAAGGAGGTGCAATAAAACAAAATCCACAGCAGGATGAGAAGCTCAGAGCAGGATGGGTGAAGAAGGCTGAAGCCTAGACGAGGTTAAGCAAGCACCTTGGCCCAGCTAAGGGGATACTGGCACAGGTGAGTAAGGCAGGTGCAGGGAACCGGGGGGCTAGTCCACCGGGGGAGGGCTGAAGAACACACGGGGCCGGGGGAGGAGGAGAAAGAGAGACAGCAAGAGGAGTCCTCCAGATGGCCCAGTTACAAAACGTTATAAAATATTTTCTTCCACCTATAATTTCTCTTTTCCGCTTCAGATCTTAGAAGAAATGAGAACATTTTTGTGGGTATTGCAGGTGCTGCACCTGCACCTGATAGATGCACCTTGGAAAATGTAGAGGCAGAAACAATAAGCCCTGAAAATAGAGACATTAGATTAAATATTTATATTAATGTGAGCCAAGGTAAGTGCACCAGGATTAGAATAGCAATGATTGGATGCAATGATCGTGGGAATTTCATGATTCCAGAGAGAGGTGGCTTTTAAAGATTCTGGCATATGGAGTTGAGTGTTTATTGTATGTGAGGCACTGTACTAAGCAGTTGTGTTCCCTCGTTAAATCCTCATAAGGTGCTTTCATGTATATGCAGCACCCATGAAGGTTCTTTAATTATCTTCAGCCTACAGATGAGGACAAGAATAGATTAAATAACTCACCTAAACAGTCTGGGCCCATGACCTTAACCATCACACTAAGCTGATGGTGAAGGACTCTGCTTACTGTAAGAATGAAAACCCTGGATTCATTCATTCATTGGTCATTACTTCTTTATTTCAGCACATCAAAATATATTTATTCAGCCTTTAGTCTGTGCCAGGAACTCAGCTCGGCTCAGCAGTTGCAATGGCAAGAAAACAGACCTGGCCCTGTCTCCCTCAGACGGCTTACTCTCCATGGGGAAGTGTGGATGTTCAGCTAATGATAATCTAAATGTAACACTGCAAACCAGAGTTCATGTTATGAAGTATGGAAGCTATAAAAGCATTTGGCACAGGATCTCAATCTAATCTGGGCATCATATTAGGCTTCTCTAAGGAATTAAAATTCAGACTGAGGTCTCAAGGTAAGTAATTAACTAGGTAAATGGTGGGAGCAAGGGTGTTCCAGGCAGAGGCCAATAGCATGGTCAACTACGCAGGGTATAAAGCCAGCCCTCAAAAAGTTTCCGGTGCGAAGAGAAAAGAAACCCAAAGAGACAGGCAAAGAGGAAGTGCAGCAGCGGAGACAGACGTGAGACATTTGAACGAGAGAGAGAAAGTGCTGAGGGGGTGGGGGGGTATTCAGATCAATGAAAGCAGTGTAGGATCCGATCTAAAAGGACAACTAGCTAAGCCTGAAGCAGTTTTCCCAAGAGGCAGACAGAGGATTTATCCATTTTACAGCCCTAAGGGTTATTCACTGAAGTAGCTGACAGTTTCAGAAGGAAGAACTTGCCATGATCTCCTACAATGACCTGAGCTCCCCATGGGAGGCTGCCATGGATGAGACCTGGGGAGCTACCCAAGAATATGTCCTGACGCAGTGGTGAGATGAAGAAGCAAGTGTGAGCAGTGGCAAGGCGATGGCTCATTTGGAGAGAAGGCTTGGCCTGTCGACTGGCACACGGTAGAGACTCCTTTCTGTAATTCTCTGAAGCGTCTCTTTGGCAGGATGAAGGTAGTGGTGGGTGTAATACGCGTGGCCACGGTCATGTGAAGTGTCTGGATGGAGGCCACATCCCATTGCCTTACAGCACACCCTCTTCGTCCGTGGGTGTTGACACCTGGAGAACTTGTCAGAAAACTTCATTCATTTTGTGGAGATCAGTAAATCCCATATTATTAATATTATCTGAATGTGAAACTGCTCACATGTTCATATTAAACACAAGATTCGCTTAAATATCTAATGTAAGATTTATTCTCTACATTTTATCATCCTAATTTTCTTGAAAGAACGTGTTGCATTCATTAATAAAAAATTTTAAGCCATGTACCTTATCAACATAGGAAGTAAAATGGAATTATAAAAATGAAACATAAATTATAGTACTTTGGAAACTACTATGAAATCTTCTTGCCTTTTTTTTTTTTTTTTTTTTTGATACAGAATTTAACTCTGTTGCCCTGGGTAGAGTGCCGTGGTATCCTAGCACACAGCAACCTCAAACTCTTGGGCTTGAGCAATCCTCTTACCTCAGTCTCCTGAGTAGTTGGGAGTATAGGCATATACACTATGTCTATATACACCACTACACCTAACTACCTTTTTTTTTTTAGTAGAGATGGGGTCTCACTTTTGCTAGTCTCAAATTCCTGAGCTCAGGCAATCCACCCATCTTGAACTCCCAGAGTGCTAGAATTACAGGCATGAGCTACTGTACCTGGCCCTTCTTGCTCATTTTTATGAGAAGTTTTTGTTTTGAGATAGGATCTCACTATGTTGCCCAGGCTGGAGTGCAGTGGCTAGTCACATGTGCACTCAGGGCTCAAGAGATCCTCCTGCCTCAGATGGGACTACAGGCACACATCCTCACACCTGACCTTGCTTACTTTTGCAGGCAAAATCATATATGAATTCTTTTATATCAGCTACTGAGCAAACATGAAAAAAGGAATTCTCAGATTGCCACACTTTTCTTCAACAGAAGAAAAGATTACATTGATTGCATTGGTTAAGTAAAATTCAAGTGGTAGTTGAGCCCCTCAGCCAAGAGGTGTGCCACATACCTTACATTGTGCCTGTTAGGTGAGAGCACACCAATGCTTTCTCTTCCCTCCCCTCTTCCCCACTTGAATTTAATTGTGTTTTTCTGTCATATGGGTATGCAGTTATTCATTTACTGGTTTCATGTTAGTATCAAGTACATTAGATACTTACTTTTCTATTCTTGTGATACTTTACTATGGAGAATGTTCTTCAACTCTATTCAGGTAAATACAAAATAATCAATTTTTTAAAGTCTCCATTTTTTTTTTTTTCTTTGAGACAGGGTCTCACTTTTTTGCCCAGGCTAGAGTGCCATGGTATGAGCCTAGCTCACATCAACCTCAAATTCCTGGGTTCAAGCAATCCTCCTCCCTCAGCCTCCTAAGTAGCTGGGACTACTAAGGCACCCACCATGAGACCTGTTTTTAGTAGAGATGCACTGCTCAGGTTTGTCTGGAACTCCTGAGCTCAAATGATCCTCCTGCCTCAGCCTCCCAGAGTGCTAGGATTACAGGTGTGAACCACCACACCTGGCTGGCAGTTTTGTTTCTTAAAAAGGTTATTTTGACTGTGGTAGGGAGGATGGGTTACAAAAAGCCTGGCTGGAGGTGGAGAAATCCCATTAAGAGACCACTTCTTTCAGGCTGTAGAACTGGAATTGGAGAGGAAAGAAAGGCTGAATTGAGAAGAACTAGCCCAGTATTTTTTTGACTGGTGGATGCCACGTTTAGTGGTTGTTAAATGTTTTTATCATGACACTTTAAACAGAATCAACAATGAGCTCCTTAAAGGCGGAACCCAGATCTGTTTTGCTCACCATGACATTCCCAAGGCTCAGTAATGTGCTCAGGAAATGCTTATTGCTTGAATGGTTGAAAAATCCGTGAATGAACCAA
Organism: Loris lydekkerianus; assembly: GCA_963574355.1. Lineage (NCBI taxonomy): Eukaryota > Metazoa > Chordata > Mammalia > Primates > Lorisidae > Loris > Loris lydekkerianus. The sequence goes on along the minus strand of CAUYPK010013434.1, from coordinate 37,261 downwards.
TGAATAAGGGAATAAATGAATGAATGAGTTAAAGAAATGCCCCAGTCATGGATTAGACCACGTGGTTAAGGATTCTCAAGTTACTTGCCTAAATGATTAAGTCAACCTCTCTTTCCTAACGCACTAGGTTTAGTTTATAGGCTGTTAGTTTATGAGTGTGTTTGTGCAACACGAAAGCAACCAGTGAAGCTCCATGATTCAGCTTTCAGGAGACCCAGGAAAGAGCCTGCCCCGCCCTGCCTGCCTCAGTGGGCCTCAGCCACCGCATTTGACTGCAGCGCGTGGCTCTGCCGCCTAGCTCCCCAACCCTTTTTTGGAACCCAGACTTACTTCATCATTGATGTAACTTCCATCGCATCATCTGTCACTCTGTCCCGTCACTGCTCTAGTTTGGATCTTAGCACTGTTTCCTGACATCATTTCATTAATTCGTTCATTCACTTTGCTGAGTACCTCTCTCTGCGTTAGCTTCCTGTTGCTGCCACAGCAAATCCCCACCAACGTGGCAGCTGAAAACAACACCAATTTATATCTTATGGTGCTGGAGGTCAGAAGTCTGAAACGGTCTCAGTGGGAGAAAATCGCAATGTCAGGAGGGCGGCATCCTTTCCGGAGGCTCTAGGGGAGGGTCTGTTTTCTTTGTCTCTTCCACCCTCTAGAGGCTGCCTGGCTGCTCTCCTTATCCCTGGGGCCCCTTTGATCTTTAACAGCAGCAAAGGCAAGTTGAGTCTTTCTTGCGATGCCATCCTCTGGCTCTGACTCTTCTTTGTCATTCCCCCCCCCCCTTTTTTTTAGAGACAGGGTCTCACTATTTTGCCCAGGCTGTCTTGAACTCCAGGGCTCACAGGGTACTCCTACCCCAGTCTCCTGAGTAGCTGGGATTAAACGGTGGTTCTGACTCTTCTACCTCCTTCCTCCCCATTCAGGGGCTCTTGGGATTATGTTGGGCTCACCCAGATAAACCAGGATAATGTCCTTATTTTAAAGTCAGCCAATGAGCAACTTTAATTCTATCTGCAACTTTAACTCCTCCTCACCATGTAACGTAACATCTTCACAGGTACAGGGATTAGGATGTGGACCTCTTAACCCAGTATGATCTCCTTCTTCTAGAAGTTAAGCTGCCTGAGAGCAAGACTTCATCCACTTTGCTCACTATAATATACCCAGTGATTGGAAGAGGGACAGGACACAGTAAGCACTCGATTAATTTGTCTTAAATAAGGGAACACATCTCTTTTTTCCCCCTGTACAACCTCTCCACACCAAGAGAGAATAACTTTCCTTAATATCAATTTTGATTGTAATACACTCTGGCTCAGAGAGTATAGAATGGAGAACTTGCAGATGGCGGAGGCTTGGTCCTATCCACCCAGTTCTTCCCTACCAAATCCTAGTGGGAATAAAGGCAGACCACAGGAATAAAGAAGTGTTAGCATCAGTTCAGAACCAGGCCAGTGACCATCCTCATGCCACAAAATAGAAGAACTTCTGCCCAACCCAGAACTGGCGCCCCTGGGTCTCAAGAAGGCTGTCAGAGTCGGGGTTCAACCCTCATTCCCAAGAAAGAGAGAAGCCTTCCAAAGAGGCCTGGGGGTGCTGCTGAAAGGCCCCAGCAATGCCACTTTCTTGAGATCATTCCCATTTCCCCAAGCCAGGAGCGCTGGGATCCCAGAGTGAACGTGCTGTTTGTTCTGGATGCAAACGTCCACTAGGGAGAAGTGGGCAAGACAGAGGGAGGACTGTCCTGGGGAGGCCGTCCGAAGCCCAGAGCTTCTAGGTGTGGTTGCCACACCTGCCCAGCCCTCCTCTGTGCTTCCCCAAGTGGATAACATTCTCCATTTTGTTTATGTCATTCAGACTGTTAGTGTTGCCCATCTTTACATTTTAAAATAGGAACCTTTCACTGTAGGAATGACTGGCAGGGATGCATGTCAGACATCCAGATACTTCTGGTTTAAGAACTTCCCACTGTGCAATCTCTGTGCGAGGCACTCCAGGTGATGGCTCAGTCCTGACAACGTCCTCACAAGTTGGAGAGCATTGTTCCCTTTCCAGAAATGAGGAAACAAGCACAAGGTCGGGGTCTTCTAAGTGGGAGAGTTTGGGTTCAACTCCCTCAGTGGGCCCTGCTGGCTCCCCGACTGCCCACCATCTTCCAGTGTACATGGAGGCCGCTGCTCTGAAGGCAAGAGGGCCAGGCTTGCTCTGAATCCCATAGGCAGAACAAGCTAGGCGTGCTCCACACTCTGGTGCTGCACATTCAATCAGGTCTCTCTTTTCCTTTCTCTAAAAAATCACTCAAATCTGGTAGGGACCATGAAAGACTCAATAATCAAGATAAATAATACTTAAATCCCTTATTGTAATTCTCAAGTCAGCAAACTATAGTTGTCTGCCCACCACCTGTTTTTGTAAATTGTTTCCAGGGTTGGGATGAGATTGTATAGCCAATGAGGCCAGTTGTACAAGTTCAAGGGCAGACTCAGTCTTTATTTAAAATTTTGATGCTTTGGCTGGGCGCGGTGGCTCATTCCTGTAATTCCAGCACTCTGGAGGCTAAAGCAGGTGGACTGCTTGAGTTCAGGAGTTTGAGGACACCTGAGCAAGACTGAGACCCCATCTCTAAAAAAAATTGCCAGGCATTGTGGTGGGCACCTGTAGTCCCAACTACTTGGGAGGCTGAGGCAAGAGGATTGATTAAGCCCAAGAGTTTGAGGTTGCTGTAAGCTGCAAGGCCGTGGCACTCTACCCAGGGCAACAGAGTGAGACTCTGTCTCAAAAATAAATAAATTAATAAATAAAAATTTGATATTTTGCCCATTGTGTTTTATTCTGTTTGTTTGTTTTCATTGATTATGCATCAAACACCCACTTACCTTCTCAGCAGAAAGCCTGGTAGCTCCTTCTGGAGCTGTCCTGGCCCAAGGAGGCTTTCTAGGGACCTGTGTTACACCAAAGGAAGTTATTTAACTTCTTTTCATCATCACTCTTGTTTTGGTACACAGTTCTATGACTTTTGACAAATATAGTTTTATAACTATGAACACAATGGAAATTTAGAACAGTTCCATTATCCCCCCAATTACCCCCATGCCCCATTCCCAGCAACAGGCAACTACTGATCTGTTTTTCCGTCCCTTTAGTTTTGCCTTGTCGAAAATGTCGCTTAAATGGGACAATGTAGGATGAGGCCTTTTGAACCTGGCTTCTTTACTTAGCATAATGCATCTGAGATTCTTCCACACTGCATATGTCCCTAGTTCCTATCTTTGTACTATATTCTGTGGAACGGATGTACTTATTTGGGTTGTTTTCAGTTTTTTTTGGGGGGGGGGATCATGAATAAAGACTATACACACTTGCTTTCAGGTTTTTACGTGAAAATAAGTTTTCATTTTCTTTGGTTAAATACCTGTGAGTGGGGTTATTGGGTCACATGGTGAGTCTGTATTTTTACTTTCTATGAAGCCACCAGACTAGTTTGCAATTGATTTTAATTTTTTTTTTTTTTTTTTTTGAGACAGAGTCTTATTATATCACACACAGCAACCTCAAACTCTTGGACTTAAGCGATTCTTTTGCCTTAGCTTCCCAAGTAGCTGGGACTACAGGTGCCTGCCACAACGCCTGGCTATTATTATTATTATTTTTTTTTTTTTTGTAGTTGGCATTGGTGTTCAGCAGGTCTGGGCTGGGTTTGAATCCTCCAGCCCCAGTGTATGTAGCCAGCACACTAACCCCTGACCTACAGGCACTGAGCCTGATTTTAATTTTTTGAGGGCTGAACTAAGGAGGTCCCAATCCCCCAGTTTGTTGCACACTTCCAACCCCCTCCTGTTAGTGGAGATGAGACCTTTGCACCTTAGTAATGGACGCCTTACCATCCTCTCTACTAGACAATCCTAAGGAGTCAGGACACAGAAGGAATGGCTTTTTGAACACTATGTTAGCCTTAGAAGTTTAGTCAGAGGACCCCGTGGTATCCAGTAACAGATGAATGGATAAGGAAAATGTGACTCTTTTTTTTGAGTCAAAAAAAAGAAAAAAAAAAAAAAAGAATGAAATCCTGCTATTCGAGGTATGTGGATAGAAACAGGAAACATTGTGAGTAGTGAAATACACCAGGAACAGAAAGGCAAAGGCTTTGTCCTCACTCACATCTGGAAGGTAAAGAAAGGTGATCTCATAAAAGTAAAAAGTATAACAGGTGATACTAGAGACAGGGAAGGGGGTGGGAAGAGAATGGGGAGAGACTTGATAAAGGGTAGGAAAATACATCCTCATAGGAGGAATAACAATTTATATAGTTTCAACTAGCTAGAGGAGGATGTTAAGTGTTCCTAATATGAAGAAGTGGTAAATATTTTTGATAACAGGTATGCTAATTACTCTGATAGTGGGGTTGTTGGGTCACATGGTGAGTCTGTATTTTTACTTTCTATGAAACCACCAGACTAGTTTGCAACTATACGTGTCATGTATTGAAACACCACTATGTAGCCCATAGACATGCACAATTATAGTGTATCAATTAGAAAATAAAATTAAAAGGCATTTTTAGCCAAAGTCTCTGTGTCTGAGCTTGGTAGGGATAGAAGCCCCCAGCGAACCACCTGCCTCCAGTGGGAGACGCGAGTGGCCGAAGCTACTGAGGACCAACCGTCAAGACAGTCCCCTCCTGTCTTCCTAGACCCATAAGCCCAAAAGTTCTTGTTTGATCCCAGGAAAAGGAACAAATCCTGGCACCTCTGTAGGAGATGCTGAGCTAGGTATGATTTACAGAAATAAAGATATGATATGTATCCCAAATGTCTTAGAGCACTGTATACAGCTCCCACTGCACGCCAGTCATTACACTCGGCACTTTAGCTACATTATGTTAAATTCCTAAAACGACCCTCAAAAGTAAACACATGCATCACTTAGGTAGCAAAATTGAAGCAGAAGAGAGTGATGCCGATCGTCTTACAACTTTTACACCCTCTGTTCCATATTCTACCCTTGCCCACGCTCCTCCAATGGTCCACAGTTGTCAGCTTCCTGGTCCTCTCCTGGGTTTGCTGCCCGGGGCCCTTGCACATGTGCATTCTCCTCTGCCTGACATTCCTTCCTTGCCTCTTCCTCTATTTCATTCCTACTCATTTTAATGACTCACCCCCAAGGGTCAGCTCTGCCCGCCTTTGCCTCTGCACTGTAGCCTGTGCACCCTCTTTCCTGGGCTGCAAGTAGCAGAATAGAGATTCCTATCCCCACCCCACCCCCACCCCCGCCCATGTGCCCAGCACAGAGGCTGAGCGTAGTAGAACAGAAAAGCTGTTTTTGTTTATACAGATGGTGCCAAAACTGTATACACATTCTTAAAAAGGAAAAAAAAAAGTATTAAAATGTTGATACTCAATACATACCAATAATGTTTGTTATTTTGTATCTCTTGTAATTCTAAAAGTCAAATGTGACTTGAGTATTACAATTTTAATACAATGTTTTCCTTTTTCAAAATGTGTATTTTTGGCACCCTGGGTATATAAGTCCTATTTTTATGAGTCCTATTTTTTATTTGTTTATCAATAAGTCCTATGTTATTTTTGATTGACAAATAATAGTTGTATATGTTTATAGGTTACGATGTGATGCTTTGATACATGGCATGCATTAAGGAATAATCACAATAGGCTAATTAGTATATTCACCACCTCAAATATTGATCATTTCTTTGTGGTGAGAACAGCTAAAATCCTCTCTTTTTCCTGTTTTGAGATATACATCATTATTAACTGTAGTCACCATGCTATGCAAAAGAACGCCAGATCTTATTCTTCCACCTAACTGAAACATTTTTCCCCTTGACCCAAGGTCTCCCTTCTCCCCCATCTGCCACCCGTATTCCCGAGTTTCTGTTAACAACCTTCCTACTCTCTGCTTCTATGAGTTTGTTTTTAGAGTGAGAAGAAAGAAAGAGAGGGAAGGAGGGAGGGTACAAAAAAAGATGTTTACTTTTTGCAGCCTGTCACTCTCAGGAAAGCAGTAGCTCGGGCTCACAGCTATGAGCCAGCTTTGGCCTCTCTCATAAAATAATTTCATTTTAATTTTAAAATAAATACACATAAAAATGTTCATAAAAACATCAAATCCCAGACCGGAAAAGACCTTAGAGGTCATTAAAGCTAGTTTCTTAATTCTTGGTTTTCTTTTTCTCTTTGTAATGTGGCTTTAAATGCAGGCTTACTCTCACTATACAATGGGGCCCTATCTTCATTTCTTTTGTTACCGAGCTCTGCTGCTCCCTGAGTCCTTGCCTGCCTTTCTTCATTTGGATTGTGTATCGCACATTTGGACCTCTGCCACTTCTTTTCAGATATTATTTTGATCTCTGATCCCTTACCTGGAGAGATTTTTATCTGCTTATGTTGAGGAAACCACTGTTGTCAATGAAAGATACTTATTTCTAAGGCCATATATTTTAGAACAGCATTTCATGAGAAAACACACTGTATTTTTATATGCTTGCTTTGCATATAAAGTCTGAGAAGTGCGACTTTTTTATATGTGGAAGGGCAGGTGAGGAAGACAGTGAAAGAAAATTGCAGTTATAAAAATAATCCAAGTTAGAAGGGGTTGGGTATTGTCTGTAAGTAAGGCCTTCAGGCTGTACAGTTTTAACCTGAGCAACACAAATGTTTGTACGATTGTGAAAAATCCACATTCGTGTGTCTAAAGACTACCAATATATTATAAGGTACAGATAAATAAGAAGTAACTTTCAACCCCCTAGTTTGCCTAATTTAAGAAATGTCTGCACCTTTCATTATGGTTACAGTCATTGAGTAAAAATTCCTCCCTCCTTCCATAAGTGAAGCTATAACAAAGAGCCCTTCACGTCACTGTGGCTTTAAGTCCGGGAGGAGGAAAACACTGCAGAGAAGAGGATCCCACCCCTTCCACCCGACATTTAGACTCCTGTTGAAAGTGGAATGTTCTGGGCGGCACCTGTGGCTCAGTGAGTAGGGCACCGGCCTATATACCAAGGGTAGCAGGTTCGAACCCGGCCAGAGCCAAACTGCAACAAAAAATAGCCAGGCATTGTGGCGGGTTCCTGTACTTCCTGCTGCTTGGGAGGTTGCGGCAAGAGAATCGCCAAAGCCCAAGAGCTGGAGGTTGCTGTGAGCTGTGATGCCACAGCACTCTACCAAGGGTGACGGTGACACTCTGTCTCTAAAAAATAAAAAAAGGAAGCGGAGTTTTCCTAGCAAGAATGAGAGGACCGTACTAGTTGATAAATTTTCACTTCTTTTATAATCATACGTAAGTTAGCATTTTAAAGAAAATGATAAAACAGTGAGCTGTAGCTTTTTGTGGTTTTTATTTTTGGTGTTACACCACTCTAATTATGGGACTAAAAGCAAGTCTTTTTTTATCTTCCCAGCTTTTACTCAGAACCTTTTGGAAATGATATTTAATAAAAATAGCTAAATAAACAAATAATAGCATTTAGAAAGATTTTCTTTTGAAAAACTGAACTGTGTGCCTCTTATTTATTTATTTTTTTTAAATCAGTATGTCAAATAGCTACATTTACTAAATGCCGGTCAAAATACTGTACTCAGTGCCAAGGAACTAGAAATTTTATAGCACCCATGGGACAGGATAAACACAACTGTAAATAAACAAAATCCCCAAATAAATAGGATGTCTAATTATTTTAGGATTGTGCAGACAGATAGATAAGTCATGATATTTGATAAGTGAATCCTAACCCACTTTCTGTCTACCTTTTTGGGCTGGAAACTGAGTTACTCCCCACAGGCTTCCTTTTCTACTGCCCTAGATTGCAGCACCCTGAAAAGTCTCTCCCGTATACAGGTATCAACTCAGCCCCTCAAGTCCCAGGGTCCTTGCAACTGCCCTCCCTCAGCCAGGAGGGTTTTGCATCTCAGATGCCACCACTTCTGGGAAGCCTTTCCTGCTTCATCCCCACAAGGCCAGGTGCCTCCTCCTCTGGGTTTCCACAGCCCCTCTCCTTACAGCTCAGCTGATGTTGTGTTTTTAATCTTAATCCTGGTCCTTCTGCAATACATCTCAGCTCTGTCAATTGCCAGCTCTGTTAATTATTTTTTAACATCTATCTCTCCAAACAGACATCATTGATTGATTGATTGATTGATTGATTCCACACTGAGTGATGTTAAAGGTACAAAGGCAAGTATCAGTACTTCCTGCCCTAAGGTAGTTCAAATGGAGTAGGGCAGACAGAGCAGCACCCCAAAACTACAATCCTGTGTGAAAAGTGATGTAAAAGCCTGATGGAACTGTTCAGAAGGGGTGGTTAGCCTGGCTCGGAGGCCGGAGGAGTGTCGGGAAAGCTTCATGGATGGTACTATGATTTGGTATTTTTCCCCTTTGAAATTTAATCCCCAGTGTGGCAGGATTAAGCAGTGGGGCCTTTAAGAGGTGATTGGGTCAGGAGAGCTCTGCTTCATGAGTGGATTAATGGGTTATCATGGAAGTGGGTCTAGTAAGAAGAAGAGAGACCTGAGGTGGCAGGCTCAGCCCCCTCATCATGTGATGCCCTGCACGCCCAGACCAGCAAGAAGGCTCTCATCAGATGTGGCCCCTTGACCTTGGCCTTCTCAACCTCTATAACTTTAAGAAATATGTTCCTTTATTAAAAAAAAAAAAAAAAAAAAATCAAGTACCCAGTTTCAGGTATTCTATTATAAGCAACAGAAAATGGACTAGGAGAGATGGGGAAACATTTGACCTGAGGCTCAAAGAATGAGTAATGGCTGGTCTGTTAGGCCAAGTTAGGCAGAGGAATGGGGTGTGAAGGCACTGTGAGAAGAGGAATAGGATCCTTTCCGGGAGCTGCGAATAGACCTGCCTGGCTAGAAAGTAGAGTACTGCAGGGAAGAGGAGAGACTTTCTCCCTGTCCTCTGAAGGTTCAATAACTGAGTTTAGAAAATAACTGGCAGAAGGCACACTGAGATGAGAAAAAGTGTATTTAATCATCTATGCACGGAGTCCCACAAGATATGAGACTGGAAGGGGGGACCAATCATTGATGTCATGGAGTGTCCCTGAGCTGCAGAAAGGAATTGGGGCTTGGGGCTTCTGCGGGGGCGCTAGTGACACAAGCTGTGTGAGGGGGAGGGGAGGAAATGTGTGGCAAACAAAGCTTGTCTCATTACACTGACAAAAAGTCTCATTACACTGACAAAAAGTCTCTCTCTCAGAAGAATCTGTGACAGCTTGTGACAAAGTCCTTATGGGCAAGGTGTCAACCTTCAGTCTCCCCTCCTGTAAGATCCTCCTGGTTGATGGGCTCCTGTGATAATTGCTTTCCATCATAGATGTAAATTTCTTTTACAAAGCGACAGCTTTTCAGAGCCACTTCTGTGTGTGCAGTTTCTCAGAATAACCAGCTCAAAATATGCCAAAGAAGTATATCCAGAGTGGCATATTCTGGTGTCCGGCAGTCATGTTTCAAGGTGGTGTGTCCTGGGACCCACCGAGGTAAGTATAAAAGCAGCAGAAAAGGAGTTGGGGCAGGATACAGAATCCTGGTATGCCACACTGAGGAATCAGCACTTTTCTATATGTTGTAGACCCTTGTTTTGAAGAGATTTAAATGGAGGAGCAGCAAAGTCTTGTGAGCACTCTGGAAAGACCATTCTAGGAATGAGATGGGGGGAGTAGAAGAAAGTGGCCACGGAGGCCGAGAGCCCCCTCGGGAAAGTAGAAGATGAAGGCTCAGAGTAAAGAGGCGCCAGGGCAGAGCAGGGAGGACGCCGGTTCTGACGGTGTTTATGGCAGGGAGAGAACAGACAGAGCAGCTGCGTGGAGCAGGAGGAGGGTGCAGTGCCAGGACTGCTGGCCGACAAGGGTCTAGGGGACATCCAGAAGGCAAGCCCAGTAGGCAGCTGGACACTGAGATTGGGAGTGCAGGAGAGGCGTCTAGGACAGAGGCACAGATCTGGGAGTCATCTGTGCGTAGTTCAAGCTGAAGGTGCGCTCTCCAAGAGAAAGCATGCCAAATGTGAGAGAAGAGGGCGGATGCTGGGACCCATGGGAACTCCACGTAAGGGGCAGGTGGAAGGTCACCAGGAGGCATCAAAGCTGAAGAAAGATCTGGAGAGATGAGTGGCCTAGAAACCAGGGAAGCAGTGTCCAGAGAAGAAGAAAGTGATCAAGAGTGTCAAAAGCTGCAGCAGGAATCAGAACAAGTCAGACCTGAGAGGCTCCCAGGGCATATGGCAACCAGGTGTTCAAAAGTGATCTTTGCCAAAGCAGCTCCATGGGGTAGTAGGGCCAGAAGTCACACTGCAGGTGGTAAGGAAATGAAAGGGGACAGGGACTGTGAGAACACAGGACTAGCACGGGTATGCTACTCTCTCTAGACGCACAACTGTATAGGGAAAATGGATGGAGGAACATAAGGTGGAGAGGAATACAGCACGGAGAGCCTAGCATAGGGCCTGGCCCCTAACAGGCACTCAAGGATGCATGTATCAAGGAAAAGTTGAAATAATGAATAATTGAATAACCAAATAATGAGTCAGAGAAGACTTGTTGTGTTTTGAAGTATTTAATCACTTATTTACTTACATCACAAGAGTTCATGTAGAGGATTAACCAGGGAAGCATGCAGCCTGGAAGAACGTGTGAGTGCTCATGTTGTGAGTAATGGGGTGAGTAAAGCAGGGTGATAAACGGGCGCAGGCAACCAGGATGTGTGCCCCGAGAGAAGGCAGCTTGCAAGGGCAGCAGGGCTCTCGCTGCTCAGAAAGTGGACGTAGGAGGTAGGAAAGAGGATGTAAGGATGTAAAGATGCTGCAGACAGCGTCATCAGGCAATACAATACTCTGGATAGCAAACAGTCATGAGAAATCCTATTGTAATCTAATGTTGATTATTCAGACTAAGTGTAAAATCCTTCTCAGAGCCCTTTCAGAATTGTCAATGACCTATTGACTAAAATAATGCAAAGTCAAGTTTTTGAAGGCAGAAACATCTTTTTTTTTTCTGTCATAAACTACCCAAGATATCATAAAAGCAAAGTAACATGTAGAGTAGTATAAATGTAAAAAGCTTGTTAGTAGGTGAAATTTAAGCAGGGGTCTCTAACCTTTGGAAGAATAAAGGTTGTGTTGAGCTACAAAATAAATAAATAAATACTAAAGAAAGCTGATGACCAAAAATAAATAAATAAAAGAAAAAAAAGTGGTCTGTGGATACTTATTGAGATATGTATTATCCGCAGATAAGCAGATAATAGTTCTCGAATAATCTGCATGCACCCCACAGGCCACAGGACACCCCTGATTAGAGCAAGACCAGACAACCCTGGCTGACTTTATGAAAAGAACCAGTATTTAGAAAGTTTTCTCAGCAAAGGTAAAATAATCACATCCTCCCCTGGACAGTTACTGTGAGAATTATAGGAGGAAAGCCCTTTTCAACCATCAAGAGTGAGCTGATGTGTTTAGTACGACCTCCTGTGTTTATTATGACCTAGTTGCTACTGAGGCCTTCATGGTATCTCTGATTTATTATTAAAGGATATACTACATGCATTGTGCCTGAAATAGCACCTGGACTATGGATGTGGGTGTTGATAAGTGATCAAAGCTAATCCTGTCTCCCCGTCTTATTTTCCTGACAGCCTTCTATGGTCTGCAGGTGAACCCAGGGACATTTTTCCTTTGCCTTGAGCTTTTAGGATGGATGGCTCCTGACCTTGATTTACAGCTTTTCATTTCTGGGCAAGTCACACTTGGGGGTCTGCTTTTGAAAGTGACAGAACTCAGGTTGTGAAATCACCAGCGCAATCAGCAAAATCTCCGCTGCCCATTTTGCAAAATCCCACAAGGTTTGGCATTAATTAAGATCATTTTGATCGATGCAGCTGTCTTTCAGTTAGAAAGCACAGACTCAGACATCAAATCGGTGATGTTTATTCGGTTCTCAGAAGACTGGGCTTTTAAACACGACCTTTGAATATTTTGCCCACGAAGGAGTTTGGAAAATGCCACCTCTAAATGTGTCTCTTTGGTAGCCTGGTTACTTCAAACTGAGGGCATTTGGGGACCAGCAAATGCAGGGGAAGGGCTTCTCTGAATTTTCTTGATCTGCCTAGGGACAGATCCTCCAAAAGGATATTATGGAACACAATTTCCTCCCCAGAAATCTTCCTTTGCAGCAGGCCCAGAGACAGCATCACCTATTCTGTAGGTGCTGTAGACAGGGCTGCTTGGAGACAAATTTTATTACCCGAAAGACGTCCTATCTGCTCATGAAGACAACCTTTCTTCATCAAACACTTTCCCCGCTCTTGTGACTTGTGTCTCCTGTCCCCACCTCGCCCCACGCTCAAAGCCCCTGTTCTTTTCTGTAGCTAAAGATGCTATACCAGTTTCTATCATCTGACCTTCCCAGTCTCACATTTCGTGGGACCCTCTGCGTGAAAATTGGCAATTAAAATGTTTCTTAAATCTTCCTCATGTCAATTTAATTCCTAGTTCAGCAAAGATCTTAGAAGGGTAGAGGGAAGCCATTTGTCACTCCCTGCACCTGGGATGGGAGGTGGAGATGGACTTTGGGGGCAAGGAGTATGGGCGTTGGTGGGGAAGGTCACACAGCAAGTGCCAAGTCTCCCGTGTGTAAACTGGGTATGATGGATCATTCCTGCTCCGTCACCGAGCAGCTCCTGTACGTGTCCAAAGCACCCCTGTCCCGAGTGGAAATGACCCGATAACCTGATCTTGCATCCCCGCTCCGGAAGCCCAAACTCCGCGTTTCTGAGGCCGGCTTTTGGGTGGACAGAGCGCCGCGTAGGGGATCCGTCCTGCTACCCTACCAAGGGGCAGTGCCTGGGGCTCGGGGAAGGAGCAGAGAGGCAGACTGGCGGGCACCGAGATCGGCCCAGCTCCGAGGGAGCAAGAGCCGGCTGGCTGTAGGCGGCTCCTTCCTGTGCAAACTTTTCTGTCCTCTTCCTCCTCCCGCCCTCCCCAGCGGCTCCTCTGCGCCCGGCGTCCACCTCCCCGCCCTTCTCGCCTCCTCCGGGTCGCCGCGCGCGGGGCAGCACCGGGCAGCGCAGCCCTCGGCGCTGGCCCCACCCGGTGCCCCAGGAGCCAATGGCCGAGGCGGGCAGGCGCCCCGCGGGGCCCCCTTGTGAGCCAGCCGGGCAGGAGGCGGCGGCCCGAGTCCCGGAGCCCGAGCCGCCCGCCCCGCCGCTGGCGCCTGCTTGGCGCAGGCTGCCCGGGGACCCGAGCCACCGCGGCCGCTCCCAGAGCGACCTCTCGTCGTGCTCGAGCAGGGGCCGCCCGCTCCGGGTGCACATCTCCGGCTCAGGTAAGGGCGGCTTGGGACGCGGGCCCGGGAAGCGCCGGCCGCGGCAGGTGGCCGCTCGGATGACTGGGCCGGCCGGGTCGTGCGCGGGGGCCGACCAGCCTGGCAGGCTGGAGGCGGAGGACTGGGGAGAGGGAGCGGGCGAAGCCTGAACTCCCGGCTGACAAGCATCGGTGACCTGAGGCTCCGTGACCCCAGCATAAGATGCCAAAACCAGACTACGAGTGGGTGCCACGGGGGGCGCGCCGTTTGCCAGGGCGAGTGTGCAGTCTGCTGTTTGGGGAGCGCTCTGGTTCGGCTGTACTGCGCGGGGCAGCGCCGGCAGCTTTGGTTCTAAGGCTCCGCCGTGCGAAAGAGGAACCTCCTCGGTCTTCGGCGTGACTTTGGTCCCTTGGAAGGGTGCGGTCCCCTCACTTCGAGGACTGGGGACGAGTGCAGTCTTTGGGAGCCTTCCCACCAATTGCTCGTGCTTCTGAAATAAAGGATTGGGGAGGAGGGATTGCTGGCAGAAGGACCAGGGATATGAGTTTTTCTTGCCTGTAAACCTCTGCAGGTGGTGGGGAGAGTTGGGCTGGCTGTTCGAGCATCTCATCTTTCATTTATTTGAAAAGGCTCAAGCCAGCGCCGGTGCGCTAGCACCATCCCGCTGGGTTCTCCAGAAGCTGCTCTCTGCACCGCGGCAGGGAAAACCAGGACCTCAGCTGAGGGCAGGGGCAGCGTACGCTGTGCTGTGTAGTGCTGGGCAAAACCACCTTAACCTTGTCTGGGAACGGCAGTACTGAAAGTGGTAATGATGGTATGAAACCACAAAGTGGGGAGGTTATGTGGATTAAATAAGCATTTTTCAGTGCTTTTGAACAAAGCATTACCCTGAGAGCCATAGAATTGTTTTTAAAAACTTCACCAGGTATGTTGGGTTTCAATGGATTGTTTTCTAATTTGCAATCTGCGGAGGATACCTGAGCGCTGGGAAAGTAGAAACTAATGTAAAAAATACGCATAGCAAGCTGGGCTAAGCTTGGTGGCGCACACCCATAAATCCTACCCTCTGGGAGGCCCAGGCAGGTGGATTGCGTGAGCTTAGGAGTTCAAGACCAGCCTCTACCAAAAATGGAAGAAAAAAAATAATAAATGGGGTCATGACCAGTGCCTGTAGTCCCAGCTATTCAGGAGGCTGAGGCAAGAGAATCTTGAGACCAGGAGTTTGAGGTTGCTGAAAGCTAGGCTGAGGCCAAGGCACTCTAGCCTGGGCAAGAAAGTGATACTCAGTCTCAAAGAAGAAAAAAAAATTACTACCTGTGGCAGCCCTTGCCCAGAAGGCCCTTGCCGTATCTCGCTTGTGAAAAGGATCCAGGTTTTCAGGCCCTGTGCTCTGGGGTCAGGCCTTTGGGCTTTAAAGTCAACCTGAAGTTGTTTCTGGCTCAGAAAAGGCATGTTTTGATGTCTTTTACTCTACATCAGCTAGCTCCCTCTGTTTTCCACCAAAGCCTTCCATTTTCTTACTCTTGTCATATTGTTTTTGCCGCCCACTGTGTGTACTTGAGAAATTTCAAAGGCATTACTGATCTCACTTTGCAGATCACATCAGATAAAACGGGTCAGAATTGTTAAATACAGGGAGGGGGATGTTGATCACTGGATCTGTGTAAAGATTCTTCCTCTGAATTTGTATTGGTAAAGCATTGACTCAAAGTGTATTTTTACCTCCTGCTTTTGGTGTCTTGGCCAAACTGAATTTGAGCCTTGGATAATCTTGATTGATTCTTGTAAAGATTAACTGTTAAGATGACTCTAAGGAAACAACTGAAAATTAGTCCAGTTGGTAGCTATAGATAATTACATATAGCTTGCATTATCATTTGTTATTTTCACAGATGAAAATCATGGCCCATTTTCAGAAAAAGAACAGTAAAGACCAGTTTAGATGTGAGTGTGCTGAGTGTATATCATGTGAATTTACAAAATTATTTTACTTCCAAGACCCCTTTGTCCTTTTTATGTGTTCTTAAGGGATGTTAGGAAGTGATGCCTTTCAACTCAGTTGTCCCCTGTACCCTAGGATGCTGACCTACTTGTAGGAGAGTGAACTTCTTTCATGTGACTATTGTCATTTTCAGAACCTTGGATGTCTTTTCAAGCAGATTAAAGGTGCTCCATGTTTTTCTTAGAGTCAGAGTGAAAGAGAATGAACAGGTCTCAGTTCACACACACACAGAATTTCCCCAGAAAGCAGCAGCCTCTGTAGCCTCTATAAGCCATACACCAGAGAATCAGCAAGATCACTAAACTGGGATATCTGAATCCTCTGAGAAGAACAATAAGGTTATGTGCTTTGTGGAAACATTCCTAGTCCTGGTGCTAGAAGAAGCCAGTCGCCACACCCTCCCTGCCGCAGGCCTATTCTCCTCTGCCTGTATTTAAATAGCTGTTAAAAAATAAAGTTTGGGGGAGTTTGATCAGAATCCTGTCTTGCTCCCCGTTCTTCGTGTCTCTTGTTCCCTTCCAGTCTTTCCCTTCATATCCTAGGTCCCTGCTGAACTAGCCCCGCGGGCCGGGGCACTTCCCCAGGTGCACAGAGCCAGGAACCGGAGCTAGGTGATAAGTGGCTTTGCTGAACCAGCCCCTGGACCAGAAAGCGGCACCAGCCTCATCTAGAATCCTGGGCCCCACCCCAGACCTACTTAATCCAAATCTGCATTTTGATAAGATTCCCCAGGTTGTTCTTAGAGTTTGAGAAGTGTTTGTCTCTGATACAGGTTTTCAAACTTGACTACATCGAAACTGGGCGCAGTGGCTCATGCCTCTAATCCTAGCATACTGGGAGGCCAAGGTGGGAGGATGACTTGAACTCAGGAGTTACAGGAATCACCTGGGGAATTAAAAAACAAAGAACCAAAACCACTTGTGGCTGGGTCTCACCCCTGGGGATTCTGATTTAATTGGCATTAGTTGCAGCCTGGGTATTAGGTGATAATGTGCAGCACAGTTTGAGAGCCACTGTCCTGTGACATCTAGGTCAGCCTGGCTTGCTGGCATATTTATTGTCATACTGTGACCAGGGATGGACTAGACAAGTGCAAGGTGGAAGAATTTATCTTAGTACCTTCTCACAACCCTGTTGGTACATATACTCTTCTGCTACTGCAACCTCCAAACACCCTTCCGACTCCTTGATTCCAGATAGTTATGGAATAGTTCTTCCTAAGGGCTAATTTTTAATAATGAGTTAACTCCCTGGTGTGAGTCCTTGGGAGAGTGTTGAGGTCGAAGGGAAATCACCTTTTGCAGCGATGGGCAGGCTGGCAGGGAGCAGAGGAAGAGGAAGAGAGTGCTCTGCATGGGCTGTTAGGGGACAGCCATAGTTCCAAAGCAAAGAATCAGATACCCCCAGGTGCCCCTCTGTCCTTTCCACCAAAGAATCATAAAAACTTGAAACTTAGCCTCTAAAACTTTGTCTACTGCTGCAATCTGAGTCAGTTCAATATAAATCATATTTCTAAAAGACCTGCTCTGTGCTAGCAACGCGTTGATGCTAGGGGGATATCCCAAAAGACTCACTTCCTCTGAGTATTACTACATTTTTGTCAAGAAAAGCATCTCAGACTTCAGAGGCTTTAATTTAACTTGTGGTTTGAGGAGCTATTTTTTTCACATAAAAAATGCATGTGCGTTATGAGCAATAATTATAGTTTTATATTTTTTGTAAATATATATATGTGTGTGTATATATACATATATATGTATGTGTGTGTGTGTGTGTGTATACATATTAGATAAAGTGTCTCACTCTGTCATCCAAGATGGAGCACAGTGGCTGTTCACAGTCACTATTATCGCTCGCTCACTGTAACCTTGAACCTCTGGGCTCAAGCCCTCCTCACTTTAGCAATCTGAGTAGCTGGGAGTACAGGCGTACACCACCACATCCAGCTATATTTTAAAATCCACACAAAAAATGTGAAGAAAAATGAAATATTTTCAACTAAGTGATTTTTATCAGCCTGGGCAACATAGCAAGACACCTTCTCTACAAAATATTTTTAAAATTATCTGGGTGTGGAGGGGTTCTTCTATAGTCATAGCTACTTGGGAGGCTGAAACAAGAGGATCACTTGAGGCCAGGAATTTGAGGTTGCTGTGAGTGACGATGATGGCACTGTGCTTTAGCCCAGGCAGTAAGTAAAGTGAGACACTATTTCAAAAAAAAAAAGAAAGAGTAATTTTTAAAAATAAAATTTAAATAGAAGTAGTGAATAAGCCCTTTTATTGAGTTTATAAAAACTGAGATTGTTTTTGCTTTATAAAAACCCAGATTGCTTTTGCCTTATGTATTTTGAGTTCTAAAGTTCAACAAAAGTCGTGAAATCTAGCATTTCTTCATAAACAGAGCAATGTTTTACTTCATTTTTATTTTATTTATTTATTTTTTAATTTATTTTATTTTATTTTATTTGTTTTATTGTTAAATCATAGCTGTGTACATTAGTGCAATTGCCTGTACCCATTCTAACATGTACCATAGATGTGGCCCCACCCATTACCCTCTCTCCACCAAAACTTCCCCCCTCCCTTCCCCTTCCTTGGCCCTTTCCCCATAGTCTTGGGGTATAGGTGGGTTATAGCCTTCATGTGAAAGCTATAATTTAGCTTCATAGTAGGGATGAGCACATTGGATACTTTTTCTTCCATTCCTGGGATACTTTGCTAAGAAGAATATGTTCCAGCTCCATCCATGTAAACATGAAAGAGGTAAAGTCTCCATCTTTCTTTAAGGCTGCATAGTATTCCATGGTATACATGTACCACAGCATGTTATGTTTGAGTATGATTTCTATCATGGAACCAAAGGCAGCACAGACAGGTTGAAATATCAACTAATTGGGAAGGATGTGGCTAATATACATACAAGATGTGGATAGTTTGAGAAGGCCCATTCTAATGATGGTAATCTTGAAAATGAACCACATGGGCTACCTGAGGCCAAAGTGGATAATGAAAGAGCTAAAAGCTGTAGTGGAAGCAAATCCATCTCAACCAGCTCATGAATTAGAGCAAGGTTTGACATTACTATTCTGACAATATTAGAGAATTTGAATCCCATTAGCGAGGTAAAGAAGCTGGATAGGTGGGTTCTGCATGAAGTAAACCAGGGTAAAAGAGAAATTTATCTGGAAGCTTGTCCTTCTTTGCTGTCATGACCTAAAGGCAAACCATTTCTACTCCATGTTGTTATGTGTGATGAAAAATGGATTCTTTTTGACAATTGCGAGCATTTGGCACAATAGTTTGGAAAAAGTGAAATGCAAAAACAAGTCCAAAACAGAATATTCACCAAAAAAGCTAATGGTGTCTTTTGGGTTTTTCTTTTGTTTTTGTTTTAAGTAATTTTTTTAAGGTGGTATGAGGTAAATTTAATAATCAAAAATGTTCCAACAAAGATGTCTTTTTGGTGGTCCAATGCTGATATTATCCACTACAGCTTCATCAAACCTAGTCATTCAATTACAGGGATGTCTACTGCACCCAATTAGACAAAATGATGAGGATGCTTCCCATTAAGCAGCTGGGACTGGTCAATAGAGACAGGCCAACACTTTTGAAAGACTGATTCTGACCACATGTCACACAAGCAACTCTCAACTCTGTTCAAGTTACAGAAGCCGGGCTTAGAAACTCTGTCATCCACCACACTCAGCAGGCCTTGTGTCATATAACTACCACTTTTTCCAGGCTTTGAACCACTTCTTACAAGGAAAAATATTCACTTCTCAACAAGCTATGGAATGTGCCTTTTTCTATTTCATCATCACTTGCTTTCCTCAGGCTTCTTCACTGCTGGTATGAACATGCTACCACCAAGGTTTAATAATAAGAATACACAGAAAATTCAATGCATAGATACTACTGTATCAATAGTGTGGATGTATACTTTGGTTCACTTTGGTTAACTGTACTGCTTCTTTTTTAAGATACAATAAACTAAATTTTGATTCAAAATATGACATTTCATATTTAATGACTTTTTGTGAGGAAAATTGTAAAATTCAAATTTAATCTAGTAATGCAAAATGGAAGACAGAATTAGAAATACACCATTTTCTATCACCATTTTGTGTAAGAGTCTACCCAGGGACAGTCCATATATACTAAAACCATTAGATGAATTCTACTTTGGAAACTTGGTAAGGCTGTGTTAGCTAAACAGATACTTGGCGAATACCTACATCCCCTGACTAATCTCAGCATCACTAAATATGGGCCATCCATTTCTACAAGTTCCTCTGACATGATGTCACAGACAATGTTTAATACCACCAATGGTCACACAAACACAAACACAAAGACACACATAGAAAATGAACTAGAATCAGTGGCACCTGTAGCTCAGTCGGTAGGGGAACCCAGTCTGGGCCAGCTAAATAACAATGACAACTGCAACAACAATAGCTGGGCATTGTGGCGGGCGCCTATAGTCCCAGCTACGTGGGAGACTGAGATAAGGGAATCACATAAGCCCAAGAGGTTGCTGTGAGATGCAACTACACAGCACTCTACTGAGGGTAATATAATAAAACTCGGTCACAAAAAAAAAAAAAAAAAAAAAGAAAGAAAAGAAAAAAAAAATGAACTAGAATCTAACTACATCCCAATGTACAAATAATAGCTGATTAGCAATATAAGAGCCATAGGAATAAGAGAAATCATATCACAAGAATGCAATCAACCAGTTATAAATATTACATACTCTGGGTGACAATAAATGTATTCTTTTAAATAAATAAACAGAATAAAAAATAGGCAAAGGAGTAAAACTACTATAAGTTTAAAGACACCAAAAAGTCTCAAGTCACATAAACATGCCTTAGGTCCATGAAACTTGGTTAACAACTGGATATGACATCAGAAATTATTGACAATTTTTTTCTTTTTCTTTTTTATTAAATCATAGCTGTGTACACGAATGCAATCATTGGGTACAATGTGCTGGTTTTATATACAATCTGAAATATTTTCATCAAACTGGTTAACATAGACTTCACGTCACCTTCTTAGTTATTGTGTTAAGACATTTATATTCTACACTTAGTAAATTTAACATGTACCCTTGTAAAATGCACCATAGGTGTGGTCCCACCAATTACCCTCCCTTCATCTATCTTTCCACCTCCCTTCCCATCCCTCTCCTCTTTCCCCTTTCTCTTGGACTACAGTTAGGTTATAGCTTTCATATGAAAGCTATAAATTGGTTCATAGTAGGGCTGACTACATTGTATACTTTTTCTTCCATTCTTGAGATACTTTGCTAAGAAGAATATGTTCCAGCTCCATACATGTAAACATTAAAGAGATAAAGTCTTCATCTTTCTTTAAAGCTGCATAATATTCCATGGTGTACATATACCACAATTTATTAATCTATTCATGGGTTGATGGGCACTTAGGCTTCTTCCATGACTTAGCAATTATGAATTGGACTGCAATAAACATTCTGGTGCAAATATCTTTGTTGTAAAGTGATTTTTGGTCTCCTGGACATATACCTAGTAGAAGAATTGTAGGATTGAATGGCAGGTCTATTTTTAGATCCCTAAGTGATCTCCAAACTTCTTTCCAAAAGGAATGGATTAGTTTGCATTTCCACCAGCAGTGCAGAAGTGTTCCCTTTTCTGCACATCTACACCAACATCTCTTACTGGAGTTAGTTAATATCTCAAAGTGGTTTTGATTTGCATTTCTCTGATGATTAAGGATGACGAGCATTGTTTCATGTGTCTGTAGGTGGTGCACCTGTCTTCTTCAGAGAAGTTTCTCTTCAAGTCCCTTGCCCACCCTGAGATGGGATCACTTGTTCTTTTCCTGCTAATATGTTTGAGTTCTCTGTGGATTCTCGTCTATTAAACCTTTGTTGGAGACATAACCTGCAAATATCTTCTCCCATTCTGAGGGATGTCTGCTGGCTTTACTTACTGTGTTCTTGACTGTGCAGAAATTTTTTAGTTTGATCAGGTCCCAGTAGTGTATTTTTGGTATTGCTTCAATTGCCTGGGGGTTTTCCTCATAAAATATTTGCCCAGGGTGATTTCTTCAAGAGTTTTCCCTATACTTTCTTCTGGTATTTTTAGTTTCATGTCTTAAGTTTAAATCTTTAATCCAGTGAGAGTCTATCTTAGTTAATGGTGAAAAGTGTTGGTCCAGTTTCAGTCTTCTACAGATCACTAGCCAGTTCACCAATCACCATTTGTTAAATAGGGAATGTATTCACCACTGAATGTTTTTAATTGGCTTGTCAAAGATAATGGTAAGTAGCTGGGTTCATCTCTTGGTACTCTATTCTGCTCCATATATCTACATCTATTTTTGTGCCAGTACCATGCTGTTTTGATCACTATCAATTTATAGTATAGCCTGAGGTCTGGTAGTGTGATTCTTCTTGCTTTGTTTTAATTTCTGTGTAGTGTCTTGGCTATTCGAGGTTTTTTCTGATTCCATATAAAATGAAGAATTATTTGTTCAAGATCTTTAAAGTATGACATTAGGGATTGCATTAAAATTGTATATTGTTTTGGGTAGTATGGCCATTTTAACAAAGTTGATTCTTCCCAGCCATGAGCATAATGTGTTTTTCCATTTGTTAACATCTTCAGCTATTTCTTTTCTTATAGTTTCATAGTTCTCTTTATAGACATCTTTCACATCCTTTGTAGGTAAACTCCCAAATATTTCATCTTCTTTGGCACTACTGTGAACAGAATAGAGTCCTTAACTGTTTTTTCAGCATGACTATTGTTGGTATATATAAGGCGACTGATTTATGAGTGTTGATTTTATAACCTGAGACACTGCTGTATTCCTTGATCACTTCTAAGAGTTGTGCAGTTGAATCCCTCGTGTTTTCCAGATATGCAATCATATCATCTGCAAAGAGTGAAAGTTTGATCTCCTCTGATCCTATATGGATATCTACACTTGATCACCTTTTCTTGTCCAATTGTGATGGCTAAAACTTCAATTAGTATGTTAAAAAGCAGTGGAGACAATGGGCAATAGGCCTGGTTCCTGATATGAATGGAAATGATTTCCATTTAACTCCTTTCAATACAATATTGGCTGTGAGTTTGCTGTAGATGGCCTCGATCAGTTTAAGAAATGTCCCTTCTATACCAATTTTCTTAAGTTTTCTGATCATGAAATGATGCTGAATATTATCAAAAGCTTTTTCTGCATCAATTGAGAGAATCATATGGTCTTTGTTTTTTATTTTGTTTATGTAATGAATTACATTTATAGATTTATGTGTTTTGAACCAGTCTTGAGAGCCTGGGATAAAACCCACTTGGTCATGGTGTATAATTTGCTTGATGTGTTGCTGGATTCTGTTTGCTAGGATCTTGTTGAATATTTTTACATCAATATTCATTAGTGGTATTGTTCTATAATTTTCTTTTCTTGTTGTGTCTTTTACTGGTTTGGGGATCAGGGTGATGTTTGTTTCATAGAATGTGTTGGGTAGTATTCTTTCTTTTTCTATATTTTGGAAGAGGTTAAGTAATATAGGTACTAGTTTGTCTTTAAAGGTTTGGTAGAATTCTGATGTGAAGCCATCTGGTCCCGGGCTCCTCTTTTTAGGGAGATTTCATATGGTTGATGCTATTTCAGAACTTGTTATAGGTCTGTTCAACATTTCCACTTCATTCTGGCTAAGTCTTGGAAAGTGATGTGCTTCCAAGTATTGGTCTATTTCCTTCAAATTTTCATATTTCTAAGACTAGAGTTTCTTATAATATTCATAAAGGATTTTTTGAATTTCTGAGGAGTCTATTGTTATTTCATCTTTGCCATTTCTGATTGATGAAATTAGAGATTTTACTCTTTTAGGCCTAGTTAGGTTAGCCAAAGGTTTATCTATTTTATTGAACTTTTCAAAAAAAAAAAAAACAACCTTTCTGATTTATTGATCTGTTATATAATCCTTTTGTGTTCAATTTTATTTAATTCTGGTCTAATTTTTGTTTTTTCTTTTCTTCTGCTGTGTTTGGAATTGGACATGTTCTTTCATTGGAATTGGAATTTTCTTCCATTTCCAGTTGCTTGAGATGTCCCATGAAGTTGTTAACTTACTCTCTTTCTGTTCTCTTAAGGAAGGTTTGCAATGCTATAAATTTTCCTCTTAGGACTGCCTTTGCAGTATCTCAGTGGTTCTGGTAATTTGTGTCATCATTATCATTTCGCTCCAAAAATTTGGTAGTTTCCTTCTTAATCTCATCTATGACCCAGCTATTCTTCAGCTTAAGGTTATTTAGTTTTCATGTTTTTGTATGAGTATGCAGATTCTTGTTGTTGCTTAGTTAAACTTTTATTCCATGATAATCCAAGAAGATGCAAGGAATAATTTCTATTCTTCTAAATTTGCTGAGGTTAGACTTGTGACCTAAGATGTGATCAATTTTGGAGGATGTTCCATGGGCTGATGAGAAAAATGTGTATTTAGTGTTATTAAGAGGAAATATTGTGTAGATGTCTATTAAATCTAATTGTTGAATATTTAAGTTTAAGTCTAAAATTTCTTTGTTTAGCTTCTTATCAAAGGATCTATCCAATACTGCCAAAGGATTGTTAAAATATCTGACTATTATGGTGCTGGAGGATATCAAGTTGCTCATGTCTGTTAGAGTCTGTCTTATAAATTGAGGCACATTCTGGTTGGGTGCATAAATGTTAATAATTGAAATCTCATTATGTTGAGTGTTATCCTTAACAAATATGAAGTGACCATCCTTATCTTTCCTTACTTGTGTTGGCTTAAAGCCTAAAATCGCAACACCTGCTTTTTTTCTGATTTCTCTTTGCCTGAATTATAGATGACAATCCCTTCACCCTTAGCCTATATTTATTTTTTAAGGTAATATGAGATTTGTATGCAGCAGATATCTTGCCTGAGTTTTTGTATCCAGTCAGCCAACCTGTGCCTTTTTTTTTTTTTTTTTTTTTTGAGGAAAATTTAAACCATTCACATGAATTGAGAATATTGATAAACCTGGTATTATTTTGGGTATCGAGTTTTTCAAAAGTCCAGTGGACATCTTTAACTCTTTCACTACTATGGAAGTTGGAATTTGATCAAAAGTTTCTGAGTGGGTTTACTTTGTTGGAGAATTGCTCTGGTCACTATGGATGATAGGTCTGAGAATATTCTGGAGAGTTGGTTTAGTTATGACAAATTTCTTCAACATGTGAATGTCATTAATGTCATTTAATATCTCCATCATAAATAAAACTCAGTTTATCTGGATGCAGGATCCTAGGTTGAAAGTTATTTTGTTGATGAGCACCCTCTTCTATCTTGAAAAGTTTCAGCAGAGAGATCTACAGTCATTCTAATATTCTTCCCCTTGTAGGTTATGGTTTTCTTACATCTGGCTGCTTACAGAAGTTTCTCCTTCACTTTAATTTTGGCAAAATTAATTATAATGCGTCTGGAAGATGCATTTTTTGGGTTGAGTCATGCTAGGGTTCTGAAACTGTCTTCTACCTGAATTTCAGAATCTCTTTGCGTTTCTGAGAAGTTCTCTTTGATTATTTCATGCAGTAGAGCATCTAGGTCTTTCAAAGCAACCTCATGGCCTTCAGGAATTCCTATAAGGCGAATATTGGTTTTCTTCAAATTATCCCATAGCTCTCTGAGAGAATGATTCACTTTTGCTCTCCACTTCTCTTCCTTGAGCATTTGGGAGCATTCAATAGCTTTGTCATCAATGTCAGAAACCCTCTTTTCTGCCTGTTACTAAGGGATTCTACTGTATTTCTCAGATCTTTGAGAGCTGCAAGTTCTTGTCTCAAGGTGTCAAAGTCTTTGTACAAATGTGTACAAAATCTTTACATTCTGTATTTAAATTAATTGAATTATTGAGACAACGTTTGACATGCTCCTTGAATTTTTCTAATTTCAACTTTCTCTCCATTCTATTAATCATATTTTGCAATCCCAATTCTGAAGTTGATTTCTGACATCTCAACCATTTGTTTATGAATGGGCTCTTCTGGTATGCCCGCTGTGTCATTCCTTGGAGAAGTTGATCTAGTCTAATTATTCATGTTGCCAGAGTTTTCTGCTGATTCCGCCCCATGATTATTTTACACCTTTTGGCTAGATGAGTAGATAAAGTGAAGTTAGTTTGGGGGCTCCTGGATTAGGGATTAACCAGCCCTTTTCCCAAGAGCTGGAACTGGTGTCTGTACCTTTTCTTCTAGAGCTTTACAAAGGACCCATACAGTGCTATGGCCTGAGACACTGGGGACCTGCTTGGTGTGTTGGTCTAAGTGGCTAAATCTTGTTTTCAGCTGTTCTATGACCAATCCTAGTGAATCAGTAACTCTGGGTTGAAGTCTCAGCCATTACTTATGGGGCCTGCATTACTGTCCCAGATCTTTTCGGCCAGTGACTACCACTGGAGTAGAAGGTCAGCTTTCCCTGATTCCCAAGAGAAGTGGGGAATATCTCTCCAAAATAACCCCAGGGGTGTGAGCCCTATTGTTCCCACTGCTGAGGCTGATGCTCTGTGCAACAGGGTACTACTTCTCCCTCTCCCATATGGCTCCTTCAGTCCATAGTCCTCTCTCCACACCCGTGCCACAGAATCAGCATAGACCTGCAACAGCCCATGCCTTTTCCATACTTCTTAAGAAAATGCCCAAGAATCCAGACTCCATGGGGGACAGGCTTCCAGACCTCGGGGTGAGAGTGGAGGGAGTGCTGGGAGTTCAGAATTGCAGGTAGAGAAAATATGCAGTTTTATGCCAGGTGGGAGAGTGCCATGGGTCTTCTCTGGGGAAGGAGTTCCAGTTTTTAGAGGGTCTCTCCCATGGGATAAAATAGGAGGAGCTCTGAACTTTGCTGGCTTATTTGTAGAAAGTATACTGCGAGCCGTTCTCATGGAGGAGGGGACTCTGGTCCATCTGGTGATAGATTTTTGTACCTATTCTTTGTTTCCTTGAGGGTCACAGCTTGCTTCAGTAGGGTTGATGTGCATTCTTCAACCTTCTCTCTTGGCTCAGCTACAAACCATCAGCTTACTAGCTAAACTTCTGTCCTTTAACACTCCTTCTGGATGGAAGCCTCTGTGGAATGCTGGCTCCAGGTGGCCATCTTGCTTCTGCCCCCTATATTGATCATTTTATTATATGTGCTAATAATTTCATGGTTGTATTTTTAAAATTTCTTATCTTTATTAATAAATACATAATTGCTATGGTTAAATGATATATTTTCTAAATTTTGCCTGATAAAACATTCCAGCAAAAGAAATCTTTTAAATATTTAGACAACAAAGATAAACCCAGAGAGAATGAAATATTTACTTAAAAATGTAAGGCTAACAATTACATAGATATTCACTACATAGTTGACTCTTAAACAATGTGGGGTTTAGGAGTGATTATCCCTTATACAGATGAAAGTCTACATAAAATTTTGATTTCCCCAAAATTAACTACTAACAGTTTGCTGTCGACTATTCTTGATCCCTTCCTTGATTTCTGTGATTGGCTCCATTATAAATCCTATAATGCCATGCACAATGTCTGGATACAGTTTTCTCCAGCAGTAATTTGTTTGGGGCTTGATGTTTTTTAAAGCTTTTTCTGTAACAATGATGACATTTTCAAGGATGTAATCCTTTCAGGCCTTCATGATGTTCTCTAAGTTGGGGTTTTTGTCCATAGTCCTGATGAGCTACATGTATGTAAGGAAGCTTAATTGTCCTTGTGAGCCCTTGTGGAGGCTGAATTGGAGATGTTGTGATTGCAGGCAAACAGATCACTTTGACACTTTCATTGTTGAACCGGTGGGCTTTTGAGTGGCCAGGGACATTATTCAAAATCAAAAGTACTTTAAAAGACAGTTCTTTAATACCTATAATTGAGGTTTGTCTTTTTCTTTCAAGGCTCTGAGTTAGCATCTTTGTAGAAAAAGGCAGTCCTTATCAGACACCTGACTGCATTTGCACAAAACATTCTCAATTAGCCAGTCCCTTCCTGGCTTATATCCTGGTGTTACCATCTCTTTCTTACTCATAAATGTTCATTGTGGATTTTTTTTTCTTCCAGAATCGAGAACTTTCTTTTGCACTAAATACCTGTTTCAGCAGGAATCCTTTCACCTCATTGATTTTCTTAATGGCATCTGGAAATTTGTCTGCCTCTTGGTGATCAGAAGTTGCTTCTCCTGTAATCACCACTTTTTTTAAGCCAAACCCCTCTCTAAATTATCAAAACATCCTTTGCTGGCATTAAATTCTCTTGCTTGAGATTCATCACCTTTCTTCTACTTTAAGTTGTCATATAATGACTTTGTTTTTTCTCAAATCTTATTAGAGTCTGTAAGTGTGCCCTTGTTGGAACAATCCTATACTCACATAAAAGTTGGATTTTCAATACGAGATACAAATGTATTTCACAAAAAATGCAAAGTTTTTGTACTTGCTGTCACTGTTGAAGAAACCACGCAGCACATTTCCTTTTCTTTTTTTTTTTTTTTACAATTGTGCAGATGCTGGATTCACTTACAAAACGGTGGTAACCACAGCTGTAGACCTATATCTACAACATATAATAGCCAATTCTGTATTTTTTTTTTTTTTTAATAATGTCATGAATTTTCTCTGCTTCTTAAGAGTTTTCCCATCATCACTAGAGGGCCCTTCATATTAAGTCCCATGGTATTATCAAGGTTTATGGTATTGAATTGAACATGATGAAATTATGTGAGAACAGTAAAATATCACTTTTTACTACAACAAGCAATTTCTCAGAGAAGCAACTGCTCAAAGGGAAATGATCAGCATCACAGGCCTTTAAAGCAGATACAACACTTATTCTCACCACAATAGGAACAGGAGATGGCTACAAAATTATTACCATAATACAGTAAATTTTATGCAGTTATAATTTAATAGTCTTTATTTACCATTTCTGTAGACAATGAAGAGCACCATAGTATTTATTTGTGTAAATTTTGATAGATTTTAACTTTTATAATTGATTCATATACATTTTAAGTTAGTAAATGGTAAAATTAACTAATATCTTTATATATTTTGCAACTGCATGACATGTTGAATATTTTCTTAGTGTTTTTGTTATTTCTAGGATACATGATATCTTTAAGTTTTCTTTTCAAAATTGTCATGCATTTCCAAAATTTTTCTAAGGTGGTTATTAAATAAA
The DNA here is from genome assembly GCA_963574355.1 of Loris lydekkerianus. Classification (NCBI taxonomy): domain Eukaryota; kingdom Metazoa; phylum Chordata; class Mammalia; order Primates; family Lorisidae; genus Loris; species Loris lydekkerianus. The sequence goes on along the minus strand of CAUYPK010013434.1, from coordinate 8,691 downwards.
ATCTGCATATAAGTGGATTAAGTGGATTAGCACAGTTCAAGACTGTGTTGTTCAAGAATCGATCATATTCTTCTCATTACTTTTGCACAATTTTGTAAATATCCATAAAAATGTGAAAAAGAGACACAGAAATTAAGTAATAAAATATTAATTGTCCATATATATGAATATATATCTTTTCTTTTGAAGCATAACAAATTCATCCAAAATATAGCATCTTAAAAAAATAAATGTTCATTATCTCATGGTAAAAGTCTGTGCAGTCAGGGATTTGGGAGTTGCTTGGTTGAGGTATTATGGTACAGGGTCTTATGAAGTTGCAATCAGAGTGTTGGTCACTGCCGTAGTTTCTTGAAGGCTCAGCTGAAATGGGAGGGTCCAGTCCCAAGATGGTTCACTTACATAACTGCTTCCTGAGGCCCCATCTTTCACTTGCCTCAGTTCTTCCCACTATGGACCTCCTTTCAGAGTTGCTCTGAGATTCTTCACATTGACCAATCCAAGAGACAGCAAGAAGTAAGCTGGGTGCCCTTTATCCCTGTCTGAGACAGGACACACTCTAACCACTACCACACTCTTCTAGTGATGCTGAACAACTGTGAAGCAATGTGGGGGGGATACACAAAGCTAAATCCCAGAAGTCAAGGATCACTGAGACAATTCTAAAAAATGGTTACCACAGGATTATTGTTGTTCTTGTTAAGTTCTAGTATAATTGCATTTTAATCAGAAATTTTATTTTTCATTGTGTCAATTCTCTGAAACTTCTTAGCCTTTTTTTGTGACTCAGTAGTAAATGTTTTGTAATGTTCATTCTTTCTATGAATGTTTCATATGACTTGTATGGAGTACAGACTTTCTATTTGCGATTTCAGGTTTCTCTCTCTATAAATTATCTACTATATTATACATTACAGTTTCATTTTTCAAATTTTTTATACAAAGACAAATTATTTTCTTGATCTATAAGTTATGGACAGAGTTGTGTAAAAATATCCCAAATTGATTGTAAATTTGTTGATTTATTTCATAGTATTTATGTGCTAGTAGTTTTAGCTTCCTATTTTAAATTTGTGATAAAACTATTGCCATGCCAGTTTGCTTTTGGAAATATTTGTGTAGTATGCAGTTTTTCATCCTTTTAGGGTCTTTCAAGCACCTTTTCTTTTTCATGTTAAATATTGCTAATTCCATCAATTGCTACTTTAATTGCCATAGATCTAAACCCTTTAAAAGACAAATGGTAGTTTGAATTGCTTATATCTTAGGCAGTAAGCACTAATTACCTGGAAGGCACATGAAGAAATCAGAATCCAAATTTACAACTTGTAATTTATTAAGTGATCTTAACCTCACATGAAGTTGATTTTTATATTATAGCAGCATCATCAATGTTCTTGTTATTTAGTCATTGATCTTACTCATCTCAACCTTAATAATTGAAATTTCAGAGGTGAAATGGTAGTGATTTCAATAAAACTGAGAAAATCTTCTAGAACACAGTTACACATTTAGAGTCTGGATTTGACAAAAGTTTTGTGATCCATTAAGAAAAATAAGACTAGAGACTACCCTACCCATCTTGTCACAAATAGTTAGCAAATACCTGTAAAAGGAAGTTAGGGATGATGATATTAAATCTGCTTCCAACTTGAGATTCAACTTCTGGATTTTACTTATAAAATAAATGATTTGCATGAGAAAAATGTCCTGATTATTAGCCGAGAGAAAAAAAAATGCATATGACAAGTTTTCTAACACAAATAAAAACTGCAATATCTTAGATTTATATTTTTGACCTAGTCCATAATAGATGAAAGCATGTTTTTCATAGAACAAATGACATCACAGGTCCCCTGCTGTAGGGTTTACTCAAGGCATTCCAATAGAGACATAATCCCTTTTGTGCCTCTGAAATTAAAATGAGTCTTATGCAAAAAAAGAGCTAGCCAAGAGGGTCTATGTAGCCCATTATGATTATTATGCATTACAGAACTGTATGCTGTGCTCTGCAATAGGTAAATTGTGCTAAATAAAAAATAGCATTGCTCCTTTGTAATAATTACATTGTATAAAATGCCTACTTGCCAGCAAGTAGATGGAGTGAGAAGAGATTTAGAGTCACATAAAAAAAAAAAAAAAAAAGTTTATTTATGAATAGAAAGCAAAGCTAAAATCAGTACCATCCATTAAAACCCAATTTATCCCAGATATTAGAAAAATAAAAAAGCATAAATAAATGAGGCAGATGTTGGCAATGTGAGTAGGCCACAAAGCTGCTCAACCTTAATAACCAAAATTCAAAAGGCAGATGGCAGAAGCCTCAACAAAACAGAGGAAATTCTCCAAGACTTGGAGCATTTCTATGCAGATTGGTAAAATGTCCTTATGACAAAGGAAATGTTCCATCGCCACTTGAAATATATTTTTTAAATATTTAGAGTAGATTTTTATTTTCCATGGAGGCTTGTTAATTCAAAAATACACTAAGGTCATGATAAAATCTGTTAGGAACTTCAGAAAATTTCCAAACTAAGAAAAATCCAGATGGAAATTCATTGACTTCTTTATGTTCTTCCTTTAAAATAAATTAATCTTGTTATAGAAACATTACCCACTTGCCTCCTGTCTCTCTGTGCTCAACGCACCCTCCTCCCTGCCACCAGAAAAATTCTGATTTGATAAAATTACATGCCGCTTAAAAGCCTTCTATGAGTGAATGTTAAAAAGTCTGTGAATAATTGAATTAAAAATAAAAATAAACAATGTAAATTTTAATTTCTTAACATAAGCTTCCTCATGTTCGAGACACTTTTATAAGTGATGACATAAGCCATTTAGTTCTCATTCCTAAAGGTCTGCGGATCTTTGTAACTTATCAAGGTCAACAGAGTCTTTCTTACTTCACTAACTGATGAAAAATGGGTGCGCTTTAGAAATATTCTAAGATGAGAAAACAAAAAGAAGTCAGAGAGAACCACATGAGAACTGTGGGTGGATGTCAAATGATTTCCCAACAAAACTCTCACACATTGTCCTTGTTTGATGGGAGGAATAAGCAGGAGTATTGCTGGCATGGAGAAGGACTGGTGAGGCTTTCCTCAGGCATTTTTTCTGCTAAAGTTTTGGCTAGTTTTCTCAAAATAATCTCAGACTAATCAGCAGATGTTATTGTTCCCCAGGAAAGTCAACAAGCAGAATGCCTTGAGCATTCCAAAAAACTGGTTGCTTTGACTGGACCATTTCCACCTCTTGGTAGCCATTGCTTTGATTGGGCTTTGTTTTCAGGATCATACTGGTAAATTAAAGCCACGATTTACCTCCTATTACAAGTTTTCAAGGACATGCTCCAGGATCGTGGTTCCATGTGTCTAAAATCTCCATTGAAAGCTCTACTCTTGTCTGCAGCTGATCTGAGTGCAACGGTTTTGGCACCTGTCAAGCAGAAAGTTTACTCAACTTTCATTTTTTTAGTCAGAATTGTGTAAGCTGGTGTTGGCTATTATTTCTCCTGTTAACCTAGGTGCTCTTTAACTAGGGCAACAGGTTACCTATTCAACAAATAAGGTAAATTTTCTCCTCAAGCATTGATGCTGATGGTCTGCCACGGTGGGCTTCATCTTCAACATTGTCTCATTCCTTCTTTACACAAGTTATTCCTTTACAAGCTGCTGATATCTTTGGGGGCATTGTACCCATAAACTATTCATAAAGCACCAATGATTTCACCATTCTTCCACCCAAGATTCAACATAAATGTGATGTTTATTCTTGCTTCAATTTCAGAAAAATTAATATTGCTCTGATAGGAGCTCTTCTCAAGTAATACCTTTCTTCTTAGTGCCTCAAACCAAATTCTGTTAAGGCATGTTATAACAAGTTAGGACAAGTTTATTTTGGAGCAAAATATTTTTGAAATCTCTGCATTTTTTTTCCATTATTTGGATTTTCCCTGATCTCTTTGAAGACCCCTCAGATGGTTGTCTTGTGACTGTGATTAAAAGGGCATTTTACTTTCCAAAATATAATTCCAAATTATCTTTTCATACTTAATTCTTGCTACTTTCCCCCAAGTTTTCCTGCAGTAACTTGTCTTTCATTAGCCCCACTCCCACTATTGCTTTTAAGCTTCTCTGATGTTGGAATTCTGATGCTGTCCCAGGTTATCAGAACCCAGCCCACTGTCACTGCCACAGTGAAGCAAAGACAAACTGGACACTTGATGTAAAGTCAACAATCAAATGTTCAGATGCTGAATGAACAGAAACATGTCATTCTAGAATATTCAATAACAGACAGTTATTTTAGTCAATAAGTTAATAAGAACTGAGCTATTTAAAATGTATTCATTAAGTCAACAGATATTTAAGAAGTGATTGCTATGTGCAAAGCATACAAAGAATGCAGTAACAAAAACTCCTGCCCTTACACAATGCCTATACAATAACCAAGAAAATAACCAAAAATTAATAGTTTATTAGTGATCATTTTTAAGATGAAAAATAAGCCATAAAGAAATATAAGAAATAGTCAGGGTAGTGGTGCATTAGATTCTCAATGTGGGTTGGGCAAGCTTGGCTGAGAAGATGACTTTTGAGAGAAGACGTGAAGGAAGGATTAACTATGTGGACATGTGGTGGCAGAATCATATAGTAAGGGAATAGAAATACCCTGAAGCAGAAGTGTGCCTGGTATTTGAGAAACAATTAAAATGCTAGTGCATCTATAATAGACAGAACTAAGAGAGTACAGTTAGAATTGGGAGCATTGGTGATCTGAGACACTGGGAACCAAAAAACAGGGATTTCTCTATAGTTCCTATTGTATACTTGTATCATGGACATGAACATATAGACCAGCATAGACTGGAACAGCAAGAATGCATGCTGGAACAACATGGTTCATAAAATGAGGATCAGGAGAACCTAGATGGAAAGAGAAAAATCTTTAGTCTAAGCCCAAACAGGGAGTATTCCCTGTTGTACACCTAGATGCTTCCCTAATCCTTAGACAGTATGAAATTCTTAAACGTGAACACCTGTAAAAACCAGACTTCAGGATGTGTAGATGTTCACATACATGGACTGGACATTATTAAATAAAACCTTCCCTGAAATGAATGCCCATCTGACTCTAGATGTGTGTGTCTTTTCTCTTTTAATCTCCTAATTATGATCTAGAAGACACAGCCCATGTATTTCTCTCCCCACCTGCATTCTACAGTCTTGTTAACCTGAAAATAAACTTCTATCTTGATAATTCCACTCAAAAGCACCAACAGGCTGACAAGCAACACAGGAGTCACCACACTCCCTCCCACTTCATAAAAACAAAGGAATGACTTTCTCAGTAAAGTTCTCGGCTTCTTTTTTGGAACTTCCCTTTACTGATAAGTCCCTGATCTGCTACCAATTCACACACCACCCCCCCTTTTTTTTTTTTATAAATTAAGTTTCCTGCAGGATGCTTGTGCCCAGTTAAGTACAAACTTTAGATAATCAACAAAATTTTTCAAGCAGGTTATGTTCCAAAGATTTCATGGGAATTTTTATAGTAAAGAAGCCACTCATTCAACATTCAAATTTACTCCACTCCCTGTGCTTTTAAAAATATAATAATATAAAGTTATTAGAAAAATTTTAGATGTACAGAAACACTGTGAAGATAGTACAGACATTTCCAGTATACTTCTTACTCAATCTCCCCTACTACTAACATCCTACCTCACATTTGCTAAAATAAATAAACCAAGAATGGTAGAATATTAAGAGAAGCTCATGCTTAGGAATCACATAACCAATCCTAAGGTCATCTAGATGTATCTAGATGTTCTCCTCTATTTTCTTCCAGAAGTTTTATAGTTTTCCATTTTCCATTTAACACCGTGATCTGCTATGACTTAATTTTTGGTGAAAATTGTAAGCTCTGTGTCTAAGATATATATATATATATAAAATTTTCCAGAACCATTTGTTTAAAAGATTATTTTTTTCTATTGAACAACCTATTCTTCTTTGTAAAAAATTAGTGTACTATTTGACAGGGTGATTCTTTCAACTTAGCTCTTTTTCAGTATTCTGGGTTATTGATCTTTCCACATAATATTTTAATCAGTTTATTGATACCTACAAAATAGCTTCATAAAATTTTGACTGGATTCTGTTCAATCTATAATATTAGAAAGAAATATCATCTTAGCAATATTATCTTCCCACACATGACCATGAAAAATTTCTCCACTTATTTAGATCTTTGATTTCTTTCATCAGAGTTTTATAGTTTTCTGCATATAGTTCCTTGGCATATTTTATTAGATTTATACCTAAATATTTCATTCTTTAATATTATTTAGAACTTTAAAAAAATAATTTCAACACTAGTTGTTTATTGCTTGCATACAAAAAAGTAATTGACTTTCTTACATCAACCTTGTATCCTACTTCTTCAGTACAATCATTTTTCAGTTCCAGAAAGTATTTTGTCCATTTTTTAGTTATCCTATGTAGAAAATCATGTTGGTTTTCTTCAAAGAAAAGCTGTTTTATTTCTACCTTCCCAATTTGGGTATACGTTATGTGTTTTTATTATCTAATTTCAGAAGCTGGAATTTTCAGTATGATGTTGTATAGAAGTAGTGAGAAAAAACATCCCCATGAAGAAAACGATGGAAACAATGAAGGAAACTACTAATAAAGTGGAAAATAACCAAAAGGAAATCCAAAACAGAATCAAATAAGAGATGAACGATATGAAGAATATAGAAATGATATAGCAGAGCTGAAGGAACTGAAGTAGTCAATTAGGGCACTTAAAGATGCGATAGAAAATATCAACAACAGATTACACCATGCAGAAGAAAGAATCTCAGAGTAGAGGACAAAGCTCTTGAGATAACTCAGATAGTTAAAGAGGCAGAAAAGAAGAGAGAGAAAGCAGAATGTTCACTGACAGAATTATGGGACTTTATGAAACATTCAAACATACGACTTATATGTATCCCAGGAGGGGAAGAAGAATGCCCCAGGGGAATGAAAGCCATACTAGAGAATATTATAAATGAAAATTTCCCAAATATCACCAAAGATTCTGACACACTTCTTTCAGAGGGATATCAGACCCCAGATCACCTCAACTCTAAATGAGCTTCTCCAAGACACATTGTGATGAACCTGTCCAAAGTCAAGACAAAAGAAAAGATTCTTCAAGCTACCAGGAGTAAGCACCACTTGACCTACATGGGAAAATCCATCACTGTGACTGCAACTTCTCCAATGAAACTTTCCAAGCAAGAAGACAATGGGAATCTATCTTTAATCTACTTAAACAGAACAATTCCCAGCCCATAATTCTATATCCTGTTAAGCTAAGGTTTAAGATTAACAGAGAAATCAAATCATTTACTGATATAGAAATAGTGAAGAAATTCACCACAACAAGACCAGCTCTACAGTAAATATTTCAACCTGTACTACACACTGACCATCACAATGGATCAACAGCAAAGTAAGAAGTCAGCAAGTAAAGGACAGATCCTAACTTCCACACTGATGCAAAAGATAAAATCTAAGCAATAGACCATCACAAAATAAGATGAATAGAACACTACCACACTTTTCAATTATCTCAATAAATGTTAATGGCTTGAATTCCCCACTGAAGAGGCATAGATTGGCTGAGTGGATTAAAAACACAAGCCATCCATTTGCTGTCTGCAGGAAACACACCTAGCTTCAAGAGACAAATTAAAATTCCAAGTTAAGTGTTGGAAGACAATTTTTCAGGCAAAAGGAATTTAGAAGAAAAGAGGAGTTACAATCTTATTTTCAGATACATGTGGATTTAAAGCAACTAAAGTCAAAAAAGACAAAGATGGTCACTTTATATTGGTTAAGAGAAAAATACAACAAGAATATTTCTAAATATTTATAAACCCAATTTAAATGCTCCCAGATTCTTGAAACAGACTTTACTCAGTCTGAGCAAAATGATATCCTATAATAACAGGGGGCTTTAACACTCCTATTACAGAGCTGGACAGATCCTCTAAACAGAAATTAAACAAAGATATAAGGGACTTAAATGAGACCCTAGAACAACTGTGCTTGATAGATGCATATAGAACACTCTATCACAAAGATAAAGAATATACATCTTCTCATCGCCCGATGGAACATTCTCCAAAATTGATCTTATCCTAGGCCACAAAACAAACCTCAACAGAATCAAAAGAATTGAAATTTTATTTGTATCTTCTCAGACCACAAGGCACTAAAGGTGGAACTCAACACCAACAAAAACATTCAACTCCACACAAAGGCATGAAAATTAAACAACCTTCTGTTGAGTGACAGATGGGTGCAGGAAGAAATAAAACAGAAAATCATTAACTTCCTTGAGCATAACAACAATGAACACACAAGCTACCAAAACCTGCGGGATTCTGCAAAAGCAGTTTCGAGAGGAAAATTTATCTCTTTAGATGCCTACATTCAAAAAACAGAAAGAGAGCACATCAACAAACTCACAAGCCATCTTATGGAATTGGAAAAAGAAGAGCAATCTAAGCCTAAACCCAGTAGAAGAAAAGAAATATCCAAAAATAAATCAGAGATTAATGAATTGAAAAACAAAAGAATCATTCAGAAAATTAATGAAATAAGGAGTTGGTTTTTTGAAAATATAAATAAAATA